>WBNO01033440.1:0-19864 GCA_013400575.1 Peucedramus taeniatus
AGATCCAACCCCCAACAGGGGCAAACTTGAATTTTCTGAGAAATGTATGGTTTCTGATTTAGAATATTGAAATAAACCACCGTTTTTAAAAGCAAATCTGTGTAATGCAGAATTAGAGACAGCAAATTTTTGTTAAACTCACAATGGTTTTCAAAATTAATCCATCTTTTCTGATAAGTCAGTAGCACACCCAATAGCTGTTTTATAGCTGTTATCACCTGCTGTACTGTGATGCTAACTATAGAAACCCAATTTTGGTTGAATAGCGAGCCTCCTGAAGCATTTGAAGACCACAGAAATTCTCTCAGTATAATTAGCAGATAAGAACTGTGTGGTACATCCTTTAGGCTGAATAGCAACAATTGCACATAAGCTACATAACAGCCCTTTGGTGAAAGATGCAGTAAACTTCTTTCTCTGTCTCTCTGCAGAGACTCTCAAATAAACATCTCTGAGGATAATGTTTTATCATTTTTCGCCCAGACACAGGTTACAGCCTCTCTCTATAATTTGTTCCAGTGCTTGACTACTGCCATTGTGCAGATTGTTCCTAATATCAGTTTGGAATTTCTCTTGCTGCAATTTGTGTCTACTGGCTTCTCTTGCACCTCCAAGAAGAGTTTGACTTGGTCTTCATGTCCTTACAGAAGGTAGCTGTAGATAGCAATAACATCCCCATAACGTGTTCTTAAGACTGAACAAATCCATTTCCCCCAGACCTTGTATATTGGGTCTTATCCTCTTAACCTTCTCAACAGCTGTCCATGGAACTCAAACCTGTCTGTCAAAAACTTTCTTGTACTGAGGACCAACCTAGATACAGTACTCTTGATGTGATCAGTAGTGTTCATTAGAGGGAAATAACCATATCCTTCAGTCTATTGCACATATTTCTGCTAACGTAGTACAGTACGTGGTTGATCACCTTCACCATAATGACACACTGATGACTCATGTTTGAGTTCTTGTCCACCTGATTCTTTTCTAGAAAGCTCTTCCCCAGTCAGTAAGTCACCAGACAATAGTGTTATTCAAGTTTATTCCATACCAAATGCAAGACTTGACATTTGCCTTGTTGATCTCAAGGATTTTGACTACTCATTTCTCCACCTGCCATTTTTTCACAATGGGTGATGCACCCCTGACAATTACTCTGAGCATTCCCTTATGGTTCTGAAATGTCCAAGCCAGGATTTAATTGTTAAAAACAGAGGTAAAGACCATTTTCTAAGTGTTCTGTCACTAAGCTCAATGTCTCAGATTTTCCATAGGCTTCCTTTTGCTTGCAAAGTACTTTTAGAAATTCTTTTTTGGCTTTTCATCTGACTCTAGTTTCAGCTTCATCTGGACTTTGTTTTTCATAACTCCTTCCTGTCATGTGTAGGTTCTTCCCAAGAAGGACACCCCTGCTTCCTACTTCTTTATATTTTGGTTTTTTTGTTGTTTTTTTTGTACTTCAGCTCCATTCATCAGTGCTGCAGTACTGGTCTTCCACTATGGTTGCTTGACTCTGTACACCAAAAGGAATGAATTCTTGTGCTTTGAAGAGCTTTTGCAGAATATCAGCCAGATTTTCCAAGCTTCTTTTTTCTTCAGAGAAGTTTCCAAGGATATGCTTGCAAGCCTATCCCTGAGCAAGCTGAAATCTTCTTTCCTAAAGTCCATGATTGTGATAGTCATATTCATCTTGCTCACTTCTCTTAGGAACTTAAACACCCCTATCTTGGGAGCATTTTTTTCCTGCTGTCAGATTTGCTGTTTACCTTACAAACCTTTAAAAGGAAGATTCAGTTCTTCCTTAATCATATACTGAAAGTTCAATAGCCTTCCCCTGACAGCTTACAGATCATTATCTTGGGTCGAAAAATAAACCTTGATGCTCTCCAGACATCTGCATTGTTTGTGTTCTCCAGTATTATCCTTCTAGCATATGTCAGGATGATAAAGCCCTCTGTGAGAGCCATGGCCAGTAACAACAAAGCTTCCTGTAGCAAAGTATACCACAATGTCACACACTCCAAGCTGCCATATCCCTTGATCCTAACCCACAAGCTCTCAGAGGTCTGTTAGCCACTCCAAAGAACAGGTCAGTTCACTTAATCTGTTTCTTTGTATAGAGAATGACTCATCCTCCTCATCTTCCTGGACAGACCTTCCTAATGAGAAAGTGTGACAAACTCATGCATTCCAACAGATTGATGCATGCACCTAACGACAGAACTCTTAAAGGGATGAACAGCTTTCCGTTCATGTCACATGATCTAGACAAAGAGGATCCTATATTTTATTTCTATACTGGTGAGCATGAGATAAACTTTTTATACTATGCAACAGTAAACCAGATTATGTCCTGCATTTTTGCTCAGTTTTGTGACATTTCTAAAAGTTTCTACTTTTTAGAGCATAGTTACTTGTACATGAGTGTGAGAAAATTCATCAGTTTAATTAGACTGGTGTCTTAGAAGACATGTAAGATAATATAATAATTTTAGTGCCATGATTTAACCCCAGCTAGCAACCAAGTACCACACAGATGCTCACTCACTCACTTCCCTTTTCCCTCCCTCCCAGGAGCTGGGAGAAGAATTGGGAAAGAAAAGAAAATAACACTCTTGGATTGAGGTAAGAACAGTTTAATAATGGGAAAAAATTGCAATAAGAATATTAACAACAAAAAAGATCAATAAAACCATAACAACAAAAACAGCAACAACACCACCACCAATAATAATAATAATAATAATAATAATAATAATAATGATAATAGAGTGAGATAAATCACAAGAAGTACTAGGGATGAACTGACCTACTACTGACCACCTACTGACTAATGCCAAGCCTGTCCTCAAGCTGCAGTTGGCTTACCTTTAGTGTAATTGCTCCAGTTGATAAACTGAACATGATGTTCTATGATATGGAATATCCCTTTGTGCAGTTCAGATCAGCTTTTCTGGCCATGCTCTCTCCCAGCTTTTTGTGCAGCTCCTCACTGCAGAGTAGGGAGCACTGAAGCATCAGCAACTCTAAACAGTTACTGTTTAGAGTCAGCACCACTAAACAGTAACCAAAACACCAAGATGTGATCAGCATTAGTCTCATATGGAATCCAAAACTTGGCACTGTACCAACTTTTGAGGAATTAACTCTATCCCAGCTGAAACCAGAGCAATTAGGTAGTCATGTTAAGGAAAAACATGACTGTCTTTAGAATAAATATCAAGTGCATTTTTTCTCTTCATTTGATTCCACACAAAAAACTCATTTTTCTGTCAAAATTATGGCTAATGCATGTCTTCTGCATTAGCAAAGCCAGAACACAGATAGTAAAAAAAGGAAGGATACACTTAGAGACCTGGCATCTAAGTCCTCACAGTAGATATTGAAGCCCTGAGGAGACTCCTGTACACCAGTTTTTTTTCCTTGCCAGCCATGTACTCTAAACTGTCAATTTTGACTCTGAAAGAGAACTGCAGAATGTTTCTTACTCCAATAGTACTACTATTAATAGCTAAGTGTAATGTTGTCTTCTCTTTCTCCATAAGTAGAGAGGACAACGGTTGCTCTTAATACCTAATTACAGAACTAGAGAGGAATCTCCTCTAGAAATTGAGATTTTCTCATTTCTCACTCTTTTTTTTTTTTATGAGAATGTAAAAAGCATGCTTCCTGTACCACTTCAGAGAGGGTCAGTGTGATTTGAATAAAAGCAAAGCTGCAGCACAGTGTTTAGAAATGCTTGCATAAGACAAATGATTAATACACTCTAGCACAGGAAAAAAAAAGGAATTAAGGTTGTAATAATTTATTGCAGTTCACTGGGAACATTTTTAGTGCTTAAATACATTTCTGTTTCAAGATTAATTGAATTATGATTACACTAATCTATTCCATTCAGGCCTTTCCTGTGAGTCCGTGGCCATTTAAGGGAAAATTAACATGTTTGTTTAAAACTAACACATTAGGAGTGTAAAAGTTTATGTGCAAGTTTTCTCTTTCTCATGCAGCAAAGAATAGATAATTGTTGATAAAATTTTGACAAGAGTTAATGAAATTTTTATTAGTTTCTAATTTGAAGTATATTAATGTGTCACAGTGGAAGTGCTCTTTAAATATTAAAATTCTGAAAATGTATTCAAAAGCGTATGGTACATCTAAAAATAATTTTATCATCCAAAGTTAACGAGGAAGTTGTTAGAAGCTGCTTGCTATGGCACTCTAATTGTAATGTGTACTGTACTTTTCAACCCTACAAGAGACTTAGGCCCAACCAGCTATCATAGGAGACAACTCCCTCTAAAAGCCATCTGCAAAACAGGGCTTCTGAAGGGAAAGCCACAGGGAACAGCAGCAGGGAGCATTAAGCAGAGGCATGGTAATACTGAGCCCCTGTTGTGGTGGTTTCCTGAGAGCTTGCAGAACTTGTTAAACCTTTTTTGATTTAAAAAAATTACTTATTCTCCTGCCAGCCAAAAGAGAAAACTTCCAAGTGCATTGGACAACAGGGGAAGGGTCTTTTAACTGATTAGTGGAAAGTGAGCAGTACTTGAAGTTACAGTTTATAGAAAATAAGAAAAAATTCTAAAGCTTCAATAAGAATGTATCAGAAGACAAATTATTCTTTTCCCTCCTCACAAGATTGGCAGTTCTTATTCACATCTCTGTCAAACTTCTTGGTGCTTCTGCATTGTGCTGTAAAGAGCATACCTCACTAGAAAGGATTTGCAAATTGAATCAACTCTATATGGGATTAAGACCAGTTTACAGATAGTTCAGCAAGCTTATTTATACACATTAGGCCACTGTTGAAGAAATTTTTACAGAGGCAAACAGAAGAGGACAAAGGTGAAAATTCAATTTGTGGGCTGTGAAGCTATGAGTATGTTTAGGAACAATCCATTATTGCAATTTTTATTGGGCAAAAAGTGGAGGACTTATAGTCTTTCTCACAGTGTTTTGGGAAGTTTGATTCTATCTAAGCAGAAAATATATTCTAGGCATACAGCCAAGACAGAGAATGGCAGAAGAGACAACCTAGGGGAAAATGAAGAGAGACTGTCAGAGTGCAGAGTCCAAGAGAGGGGAATTTAATTAGGTAGCAAGCCATTATGTAAACATTTAGATGGAATTGGTGAATATTCAGAATTTAGTTTCTCATCAAAAACTGAATAGGAAGTGACAGTTAGACTACCAACAGCTGCTGAACGGGCAGCTAGAGATATGGAAAAGGCATCTAGATAGAGAAGATAAGCATTAAATTAGAAGCTAAAAAACAATAACTGGCATGGGAACTATAATTGGTTTCTTAATATTTTTTACTGATTTTCAGCTGGGAGCTGTTTTCCTTGGTGGAAAGAGATAGTGAAACTAGCATTCTCCAAAATGTTCTTTGTTAAAGAAAAAATTTACAATATGTGTGGAAGAGACATTACAAAACTTGTGATCAGACACAGAAAAGAATAAGTTCATTCCAATTTAGCAACTGTGATGAGCAAACAGTTGAAGTAGGTATTTAACTGCTTTTGCTAGCAAATGTTAGTTCAAATTCAGCACTTTTAAAGATATTTGGCTTTTAAGCAATTGGGGAATAGATTCATTGGAGGTTCCTACACATGCCAACATATAGGTTTTTTTCAACAGTAAACACTTCTATCAAATGCATCTATGCCCGTGAGAAATTCTTCACCTAAAATCTGCAATGAATCCTGAAATTTTCTAAAACATATATTCTATGAATTAAAAATAGTAGAAATACTGACGTGCATTAAAAATGAATGTGCAGTATCAATCATGGAAGAATTAGTTGATCTTGCAGCACATTGATTTATTTATGGTGAAGAATGAGAAAAATCTCCCTGCCTTCTCTCAGGTTTTTTTTTTTTTCTCAGTGACCCTATGTGTCTCATAATTTCATGGAAAGACAAAACATTATTTCCCTCCCATTTATATTTCTCCTGTCTGATATTACAGTTTTTTAAATATGCCCTGTAATGTTATTTACCTTGCTACCCAGATGCAGGATATCTACTTATTCTGGGATTCTTGCAAATGAATCACTGTTTCAAGAGTGCATGCTGCAAGGCCAGGTTTAACTGAAGCACCTAACATTTTTCAATTATGGAATGTCTCAATAACTTTGCTATGCAGGACAAAGCTGAGTAAACTGATTTCCAGAATTAAAGGAATAGATTATTGCTCCTCTACAGATGGCCTTTCATAAATCTATTTGAGGGATAGAACATCTATTAGAACAATCAAGATTTGAATAGACAAAAAATATCTAAGATCTAAAAATATGGTAATTTTTATTTGACTAATGTTGCTTCAGTTTGCTAGTCTTCCTCACAAACTATGAAGAAATTTAACAATATAAAAAAAAATCCTCACAGTAAATGTCCCTAAATAACAATAAGCCTCTGCCCTGTATTGATATGGGATTATTTCTCCCCAGGTGTAGAACCAGCCATTTTCCTTTGTTGATCTTCTCAAAATTCATCTGTCCAATTCTCCAGCTGGTCCAGATTCCTTTGAATGGTAACGAGAACTTCAAATGAGTCAGCCAAAATCCCTATTCTCCATCTGGTATCGTCCATAAACTTGATGAGGGTGCAGTCTGTCCCATCATCCAGCTCACACCTGAGGATGTAAAACAGTACTGGCCCTGATATCAACCCGGGTGCACAATGAGTGACTGGTCTCCAGCTGCCCTTTGTGCTGATCACAATCCCTTGAGTTTGACAGTTCAGCCAGTTTTCAATCCACCTCACTGTCAATTTATCCTGCCCATACACAAATATGTTTCTTTTTTTTTTCAACTCGAAGTATGAACAAGAGGAACTGAAAAAAATGAAGAATTTAAACATCTTTATATATGTACCATATGACACTGCAAATTAGGAAATTTTATTCCACTGCCCAATATACTTCTTGTTTCCCACCTCACTTCTTCACTTGTAATATCTGTAGAACAATGAATTCAACCACGCTGTCCTCTTTGCATTGAATTTGGCAACCAGTTTTTCTCAGGTTGTGGAGTGAATATGTATCTCTGTTTAAGAATTTCTTTGATTCTTTGGTCTATAATTATTCAATAAGGGAGTTCTTGCTACTTTAGATCAAGATATATAAAGACTGTTTGTGGTATACATTGTGAATTACGCATATCAATATGTGCATCATAAGGAAGAGCTGTAATTTAAATTATCCTGGTTTCAAGACTATCATTTAGCAATTTCTGGAAGAAAGTCATGAGGCATTTAGCATCTTGAATAAATAATGCAGCATACTTCCTTTAAAACACACTGATCTGTGTAAACAGATACTCCACTACCAGGAAGAGCAAGTACAAACCTGCTCTGTTCCTTAGATAATCAGATCTCTTTCTATCAGAAAGAAAATTATCTGAATAACCACAAAACTCTGTTGTGGATATTTTCATAGTTTACACTTGTCATCTCACCCTAAATATTATTTTTTTCTTTCCTCTTCTCCTTGTTCCTTGGCAAGTATTCACTTCCTACTCACTACACTGGCAAACAGACATGAAAGAATTTTCACATTAGCAAAACTCCTTAGAGGTTGTTCTTCATGTGCTTATGAGTAAAACATGAAATAAAAAACAGCCACATGAAATCCTTTGATTCTGTTAATTTCATTTCTGGTCAATTAAGAAAGTTTAGCTGGCTGAAGGATAAAGAAAATAATTTTTATCTACCATCTAAATAAGAAAAAAAAAAGAAAGAGAGAAAAAAAAAGAGTGGTGAATTATCATTATGCTTGCAGTTTTGGATAGATTTTAAACACATATGTTAGCCTAACTTAGTTTCCTGGGAGAATGTTAAAAGGCCTATTTCAATCATTGGGATCGCTTGTGATACTGCAGCACTGGCAAATGTCACAGAACAAATACACAGGACTGAAAGCTTAGGGAGGTACTGAATAAGCTTTATGCTGGAATCAATAACTGCAAACACCAGGAATGTATGTGCTGTAACTGCTACAGTACATTAATTACTTCTAAAAATTGGATAAGGAATGAAAACAAAAGGGATACAGAGTACGAATAGATTTAAACTCTTGGCTCTAAACAACTAAGCAGAAAGACAAGAACTTCAGCTGTGCAGGTGCTAAAGTTTAATGAGATAGGGGCACGTATAACAAGAACAAAACACACCAAGAATTCTTGCAGAAGGAGATTTTTTTTTTGCTCTACATTTTGGACCAATATTATATAATTATGTGTAGAGGAGAACCTGTAACAGGTATTACAAAAACTTTTGAAGAAGATCAGCTGATAAAATATCAGTGGACCATAGAAGACAGACTGTCAGAAGACAGCTTTTAGAAAAGCTATTGTGTTTAAACTTATGTCCAAGTAGAAGGGATATGTACAGCAAAAATGGTTTAATAAATTGGAAATGAAAATGAATTGGTAATACTGGGGTGTAAAATTAATGTTGAAGGAACCACGAAAAGTGGCATATTTTAAGTTATTAAGAAAAGGAAATGGTAGAAATAGTGGGTTTTTTTCCTTATTTTCCTTTTACACTTGGTTCTATTCAATTGTTGCTGTCATATTAAGAAAAGAAGCAAGCACAGAAATCTAGGAAGACACAGAGATTTTGAAAGCTTTCTAGAAACGTGTTTTGTGAATGACATTCCTCTCTCTTTGAAACTGCAGATCAGACAAACTTTTTGAACAATAAGGCACTTATAGGATGACAAAGAATCAAGCATTTTCAGGGAAAGCTGGATGTAATATTTTTCCTGGATGTGGTTTGAACAGGAATTAGTGCCTTATGTTTACTTATTTATTTGACATTTAACTGAGATACTCCAAATATGCCTCTGTCTTTACAGTAATTGCAAATTATAATTGCAATAAAATTTCAGCATGATTCAATTTTGCGTGTATGTGTATGAATTTGCCTTTCCTTTCAAGTTTTATTCCCAAGACACAGATAATAAATGGAACATTTACTTTCATAATTTGAAGCAATACTGCAAAATAAATGAGGTGTTGGTTAATCTATAATGTTTGGTATACAATTAATCATGACCAATATAAGAAAAGAATCTTACTATTTATGCTGAGTTTTTTGTGAAGAAAATCAAGAGAAGCATAACAACAGGATTAGAAATCATCAGTTATTTCTTTTGTAAATGCTATGTTGAAGAAAATATTTTTTTAAGTTTAAGACATTTATTATTAAGGACAAATTTTAATGAGAACTGACCTATGAGAACTGACAGCAGTCTTGTTGAAATCACATATAGCTAAAAATCTGCCAGTGTTTTAATCCTCTTTTTAGGATACACTGTCTATATAAAAGAGCTGCATGGGTTGAAACTTGGCTTTTTACTCCATCAGGTCTGTGGTAATTCTGTGGTAAAAACCAAAATTTTCACTGAGGTTCTTATATCAATTCCATCATAAACAATAGCTATTTTCTGATGTCTCAAGTTTTTCATGATTGAGATAATAAAGAGATCTACTCTTAATTTGACCCTCTTTCCGATGAGGTCAATCAGGATTGTGTATGAGTCACTTAAATAAATGAGCCCTCATGGAGTGCTTTGGAAAATCATATAATTTCTCCATCATTCATGTTGCTAACTGTGCCCTAAGGTATAATGAAGTAACATAGGGATCAAGATAATTTAAATTCTGCTTAAGCTGAAGTAGCATCTTTGTTTTCTAAATATATGAGAAGCCAGTTTACCATACGAAAGAGAGGGGGAAAGATGGAGAGGACTGGTGAAGAGGAAATAATATTGGTATACAGACAGACTGAAAAGAGAAGCCATAAGTTTCTTTCCAGCTTTTGTTAACTCTGATAAGGAGTTTTGAAAGAAATTAGAATCTGTTGAGTCTGACTCTTTGACACACTCTCATATGGTAGTTCCAGTCTCCCTGCCTATAAGATGCATAAAGGCGAGTTCATCAGGTCTGTCAGGAAACTCAATATAGCATTCTACTTATGTAAAGAAATATGTCCTACAAATAGTTTAGAGTGGCTATCATTTAATTTATGAATTTGATGTGGAAAGTTGTGATTTTACTTGTAACAGATGCAATTTATTTTTATAGTGTAAGCAATATTTTACATATAGCGTGTGTACTTGATTTATTGCCCTTTTGCTTCTCACCTCGAATTTCAAGTTGCATGGAGTATAGAATCATAATATCATCTAATCATTTAGCTTGGAAAAGGCCTTTAAGATCATTGAGTCCAATTTTTAACCCAGCACTGCCAAGTCTATGACTAAACCATGTTCCTAAGGGCCACATCTACATGTCTTCTAAATACCTCCAGGGATGGTGAGTCAGCCATTTACTTTCCTGAACAGCCTGTTCCAGTTTTTCCTCATATCCAATCTAAACCTCTGTTGTTGCAACTTGAAGTAATTTTCTTTTGTCCTATTGTTTGTTACTTGGCAGAAGAGACTGACCCCCACCTTGCTACAATCTCCTTTCAGGCAGTTGTAGTGAACAATAAGGGCCCCTTGAGCCTCTTTTCTTCCAGGTTAAACAATCCCAGCTCCTTCCGCTGATCCTTATAAGATTTGGGCTTAAGACCCTTCACCAGCTCTGTTGCCCTTCTCTGGACTAACTCCAGCACCTCAATATCTTTCTTGTGGTGAGTGATCCAGAAATGAGCACAGGACTTCAGATGAGGCCTCACCAGTGCTGAGCACAGGGGGACAATCACTGCCCTAGTCCTGCTGGCCACACTATTTCTGATACAGACCAGGATGCCAGTGGCTCTTTTGGCCACCTGGGTGCACAATGGCTCCTGTTCAGTCAGCTGTCAAACACTATCCCTGGGTCCTTTCTCTCTGGACAGCTTTCCAGCCACTCTGCCCCAAGCCTGTAGCATTCCACAGATTTGTTGAGACCAGACTTGGCCCTGTTGAACTTTCTGTGTTTGTCCTTGTCCCAGTTGAACTTTCTGTTTGTCATTGGCTCACTGATCCAGTCTGTCCAGATCTCTTTGCAGAGCCTCCCTACCCTCTAGCAAAACAACTCTCCTGTCCAACTTGGCATCATCTGCCAACTGGCTGAGGCAGCTCTTGATCCTCTTATTCAGATCATCAGTAAAAGGTCCTAATCAGGACTGGCCTCAAGACTGTGTACTGGGGAATGCCACTCTATAACATTACAGCTCTGACTAGAAAAGCAAAAATAGTGATTTTCAGTTGCTGAAAATCTGGCAAGGAATTGCTAGATTTTGAGTAAAAATAGTAAGGATATGAGCAATCTGAAAGACAGCATAGCAACATCACACTTCAGAAAGCAGTTGATTCGATTGGTCATGAACTTCTGTGAGTGTGACAACATTAAGATTTTTGTCAGACTAATAAGCAAGTAAATAAAAATAAAGAAACAAACAAAAAACTCTACAACCAACCAAGCATAAATAATTGACTTTCTCCTCCATCTACAGCACTCTATATTTTATTTATCCTTATTTGGTATAGGCAGTTTTCTCCCCCTTCAAAATATATTTTATCTATCAGAAACCAAAATTTTAATGAGATGAGTAGACAGCAGGGACTATTTTACATTCTGCTCTTGCAACCCAAGATTTCAGGACCAGCTGGCCTTAGGGCTAGTTTTGCTTCTTGGATTTGGCAATAAAAAGAATATCAAAGTATTCTCTTCAAGTCAAATAATGACTGTACTCCAGTACAAGAATTACTCTTCTTTTTGTCTTAGAGAAACCTCTGAGTCAATACACACAGCATCAACAAGAGACCTGACATAAGTTTTTGTGATTTGCCGATACAAAACATTTTCAAGAAGTTCTGCAGAGAAAAAAGTAAAATATGGGAAATGCAAACCAAATGCTCAGCCTTGAGAGGACAAAAGTTGACATCTCTGAATGTGGTCTGAACGTGCTTCCAGATTTGAACATACCTGCTCACAGTGACAACTGAAGTTGAGAATTTCTACAGTAGAAGTAAAAGTTGGGTTACCTAAAGACAAGAACGTAACAAGTGTGCAGATTTTCTGCTCACTTATCTAAAATACTTCCTTTTACTACAATGGAACTGTTCAATCATACAGTTCAAATGGTATCAAGATCACACTGCAGGCAATAAAGGGAAATCCTCCTTTTCTCTTGCAATAAAGACAAACCTGGCAAGAAGAGGAGTTCTTGAAGTAATTTCCTTCTCTCATTCTGGACAGAAGCCTCAAAAGAAGACAAAGGAAATTTGCATATGATAAGACTTAGTGAAATCTAGAGTCAGGATGTCATACTTATCTAAAATGAAGGTCAACATGAGTGATGATGGAATACTATTTCATTTATTTAACTTGAAATGATGATCTTAAACCTTGTATTAAAAATATAAAGAACTACATAAAATACCCTATGATGCTGGTATATTGTTAAGACTGACCCTATTTGAGTTGGTTTGCTGTTTTTTGGGAAGCAAGGGAAAAAGCTTATAGCATATAGCATTTTAATATATGCTAGAAATGTTGTAAGTATACTGTGACATGAGGTAAATGTGCCTGAGTAAAATGAGCAGATGAAATTGTTTTGTTATTGAAGGCTGTGTTTGACCAAAACTCCATATATATGTAGGCCTTTTCCAAAAACTAGATCAGAGTAAGAATGAATAAATCCAATTTTTTTTTAATTCTTTCTTTATCCTATTTCACACTTTCAGTTTGCACCTCCTGTATAACCAAACTTCCCTTTTAAAACCTGGCAGAATTTTGTGCCTTCAGCTCAATGTTGCCTCTTCAAGCATCAGAATCTGTGCCACCTCCCCCTTTTCCTTTCCTGGACTCCAGCCAGTGAGTGCTCAATGCCTTTTCATGCCAATGTTTTCCACTCTGAATTGTCATTGCTCTTTAGTCTAATGACAACTTGGGCAGTTCCAGACCTTCAAGTTGAAGGAAGATGACACAAATATATCTGATGTTATCCAGCACAGAGGTAGCATGAGTTTAGGGTGAGTTTAACACACTGGTTTGTGTTTGAATTTCACTAGTTAGAATTACTAGTCTCTTTTCCTTATTTTTCCTATTTTTACTTTTTTAAAATTTTTTAAAACTTTTCTTTTGTGGTTTGGGGATGTTGTTTGTTTCTTTCTTTATTTGTTTTTGATTGGAAACAAAGCAATCAAGACTGAATTTGGGGCAGAATCACAAAAGCCCATAACAAAGCATTTTATTATTTCTAAGAAATGAAAATAAATTTATTTGGCTTGATTGAACACTTCATCAACTGTTCATTTTCAGTTTAGCTTCCTACAGTCACAAATATTCCAGACATTTAGTTGGTACCAGAGGAGACTTAGGGCTTTTCCCTCTCAACTCTTAGGGCTTCCTACACTTGAATTACACTTCTTCAGAAAATTGCATTTAGTCTGGCTTAGACAGAAAAGAAATAAATTAAAAAACAAAACAAAACAAAACAAAAAACAAACAAACAAACAAAAAAAAAAACAACCCAGAAAAAATAGATTTAACAGAATAATAGATTAAGTTTCAAAATCAGACTGGCAAACTGGACTACTACTGCCTGAAAAATGAGATGTTTAGATTTATTTATTTATTTAAATTAAATCTGTAAGTCTGCTAATAATTTCAGGTTCAGATACTATTTTCCACTGACTGCATACAATTCAAGATAATGGGACAGAACTTAAACCAGGGAAGATGTATATTGAGGAACAGATCCACCTATCCCAAATAAGATTAATTAAAAAAAAATTGATAGCATTTTGAGGGAACATAATATTGAAATAGAGTTAGGATGAGCTCAGTAATCTGTGATTAGACTTCCCCAAAAGCATTTACTTTAAAACTCTCAGGAAACTGAACTTATTTCCAGCTTCCAGCTTCTAGCTTTTCTTCTTTTGAGAAAGATTTTGAGTATTTATTTGATGCAAATTTAATTTTTTTTCAGCTGCAATGTTCAGTACTCTGCTAACAGAGCTTAGATATTACTTAGGGTTTGAGCTAATATAAGCAATTAATTCATAGCTTGTAATGTATTTGATGGATTTTGCTCTCTTCAGTGCATGAATTTTCAATGAGCAGGCTATGATTTTTCTCTAATTTATTCAGTATTTGAAATTATTACCCAATAAATATATTTTGATAATTCTTGGATGGTAATTGGCTTGGAAGAAGATTACTTGAAAAGATGCATGTTTACCGTGTGGTCTAGAAAAAAACATTTTCCATACAGGTCAATCTTCTTTTCTTCCTAAAATACTCTAATTCTTCCCAGGAGAAGAAAAGATATAGATTAAAATCTTTTTAGTTGGTGCCCAAAGAGATTTCTGTTACTCCCGCTTTTTACCAAACTTTCTCATATACGTCAACAAACAAACAAATCCTTGGAATTTTAATATTAATTAAATTCCTTTTTGCTGTTAAATAGATAGGGGAGAGTGAGATTTTCACAGGACCCACAAAGCTGATTTGAAAGATAGCATAAGGTATCTCCAGCATAACCAGCTCTTTCAAAGTCATGTAAAACATCTCTTGTCAATGCACTTTGTTGTATTCTTTCTGAAAAATAGACTACAAAAAGGAAATAACTTTATAATTATATGATATTAAAATCTCTCTCTGTATAGATTGGATATTTAACCTGTTTGAAGATTTTTTTATTTAAACACCTTTTCATTTGAACATCAAGTAACTGAATACTTTTAACTATGAGGGTTTTTTTTGCTGACTTTTTCACATACAGAAACATGAAACAGTTTATTCTGTAAAGGGATATTTTGTTTTATCAGTACCTGTTCCAGTTCCCTCACAGTCCTAAGTTTTCCCTCTGTGTTTGCAACATGACCTGCCCCTGTTGAGAAAAAACAGGTCAGAATTATTCTTGTGTCTCAACAGAGAAAGGATCCGAAACCAGATGTCTCCTCCTGAGGCCTCTAATCTCGTGCTCAATGCACACATGAAAAAGTGAGTTCTCTGCAAAATACAGTGGTCATCCTTTTTCTTTTACCAAAAGCTTAGAGGTGTGAAACAGAAATCTAAATGTCTGTGGGGTGAATAGATCTTTCACAGCTTACAGGAGCTACTGCTGATAGAAAAATAAAATAAAGCAACAATGACACTTTCATCCATGTTTCAGAAGGAGTAATTTTTGCTGGTTTTCTTCTTTTTAAAAAATAAATTTGAGACTCCTCTTTTTTAGTAAAAGATTTTATATTTTAATATTTCTGAGATTTTTTTCTGCAACATTGATGTCATTATGAGCCAAGTATACCTTTTGCTCAGAGTGCTGCTTTCTGCAACTTTGATTAGAATTGTTTTTAATGAAGAGTTATTAAAACTTGTGTTTTTATTAAAAATAATCAAAAATTAAATATTGTGAAACTAAACCTTAAAGCATGTAAAGCACTCAGTGAATCTGCCTTCTGATCTAGAGGTGTTGAGTCTGTTCCCGTAAAAAATATATTAAAGGCATTTTTTAATTATATTAGAATATTAAAAGTTCAAATATTAAATTGTATTTTAATATGTATGTTGATACATATTATGTAATAAATTGAAAAAGTAAAGAAAATTATTCAACATTTTCACCCATATCTTTTTCATCATTCCTTCCTTCTTTCTAGTGAAAGAAGCAGGGAGATGTTTTTGTTGACATCTGACCGTTTGAAGAAAAAACAGTTAAATTTGTTTACTGATCTACAAAATCATGCTGTTATTCATAAAGGCTACATCAATTTTCTTGTTTTTTCTCCGTGGGAAATTGTGGAACTCAACTACTCTGTACAATCTTCAACATTTTTCTGTTCCCTCTCAGCACAGCTCTGTGGTGAAATCAACATTGCAGATAATCCCCCACTGTAAGAAACCCCTTTAGATGCTGTAGATTAGTGTTCAACATCTTGGACCATTGCTATGGGTAAGTAACATTTTACTCCCTTTTTCTGTACTCAAACTCTTGGGAAGCCTTTCCTGACTTGCTTCTGTGCTACAGATCCAACAGCTACAATGAGTTAAATTGAATGAGAAGCAATTTTGAACAAAAGAAGAATAAAAGATTTAGGCTGTCCATTTCTGATGACGGAAGCATATCCTCATGAAAGAGCTGAATGGGATTTTCACAAAATTCCATTATTCATTTCAGTGCAATAATACAATCACTGTACAGTATGAAGCCAGCAATCAATAGTTTAACATACAGCTTTGATGAACTGTTTCTTCCTCATTCCAATTTATACCTTTAAGAGGAGCTTTGCCTGTGGAGTTCACTGTGTTCAACTAATACACCAATTAGCCACTGTGACAAGGTTCTGCATTATCAGAAATCACAGGTTTCCACAGAGAATAATCTTCTTATTGTGGAAAGCTGGTCAGGGAGGAAGTCAATGAAAGACCAAGGATATATAAGCTCAGTAATAATCTCAGTGTAGATTATACACATTAAATAAGGATAGGAAGAGCATAGCCCCTGGACAGGACAGCAGTATCTTTTGAAGCAAGCTACTGAAAAAAAATCCACTTAAAATGTTTAAATGATTAATGCTAAACACTGCACACTGTGATTTCATTCAAAAAAAAGAGATTTTTACACCCCAGGATTTTGATTGAGAAAGTGGTCTGAGTTATTAGAAAAATGATAAGGTCTGTTGGATTTGTCCTTTTACTTATATTTTGATTAATAATTCTGTTATTACAGTATTTTTAAATGTAGTCGGTAATTTTTTAACTTTAGTCCAGCTTTTAAATACTATTATGCTTAAGCAAAAAAAAACAATTGCAGAAATTGCAGTTCTCAGGTGGAGGGTTGACCTTGTTTGGCTGTCAGAAGCCTGACTAGCCGCTCTCTTACTCCCCCTCCTCAAAAGGACGGGAAGAAAATAAGGTTGAAAACATTATGCCTCAAGAGGAAGATAGAGAGATTGCTCGCTATTTACCATCATGGGCAAAACAGATCAACTTGGCAAAAATCAATTTAAGGTATTTTCAATTAAAAGAGAGTCAGATAGTGAGAAGCAAAAAACCTAAAACACCTTCCTACCTTTCCCCCAGACTCATTCCTTTATTCCCAGCTTCTTTATTTCTCTACCTCAAATAAATGCAGAGAGCTGGCGAAACAAGGGATTGAGCCCAGTCCACACCATTTTACTCTGCTTCTCATTTCTCCTCTCATTTTTCCCCTGCAACAGTGTGGGTTCTCTCTATGGGCTACTGTTCTTCAGGATAAAGCTGCTTCAGTCTGGTATCTTCAGATATCTAAGAAATATCCACCTACTCCAGTGTGTGTTCCTCCTGGCCCACAAGGATGACATTCTCCCCCTCCTTCTTCACTGACCTTGGTGCCTCAAACTTTTTTTCCTCCTCACTTTTCACTGCCCTCTGTTTTTTTATCCTCTCTTCATGTTTTCCCAGACATGCCATCAGCTTGGCTGATGGTTAAGCCATGTCCTCTGGAGGGTCTGATGCAGAACTGTCTGGATCTGGTCACGTCCAGCATGGAGCAGTCCCTGGCCTCTGCTCAGAGAAGCCACCCGTGTGGCTCCTTCCACTGCCAACACCTGGGCATGGACAGCCAATATAGTGCACACAGTCCTTAATGCTGACTACTAACCTGTCCTTGCTCAAAGAGGAATATTGTAAAGCTGATGCTCTGGTCAAGGGAGATTGATATGAACCCTGAAGGCATTACAGAGCTCCTAAATAAGCTTTTCTGACCAGCCCTCTGCCTCCTTCATCCTATGCTATATAGAAAAGATCTGGCACAAATTACCAGTATATGGAAAATCAGAGCTGTGTTCATGAGTTGCTACTTTTAAATTGGAAGAAACCTTTCTCCATTCCCCTGTTTGGCAGACTTTCTCAGTTTTGTGGTATTTATCTTCTGATGCAGAAAAAAAAGGTGATTAACAGGAGCAGAATATGATAATCCAAATGATTGTGTGATCACACTAAAAAAAATAGAGCATTTCTAACAGAGAGGGCTTGGGCTGAAATTTGACCTGTTTCAGAGCTGTGCCCAAATTAATAGGGATAAAATTAATGGGGTTAGTTATTCACTTCTATTCTCATAGACTGAAATCTGACTAGGTTAAAATATAAATATTTTTCGTTTGGGTGCCTCCATTATGCCTTTCATCCCCGTAAGTTTTGGAGTTGAATGAACATAACTGTTTCACATGCTGACTTTTGAATTAATGTATTCCAAACTGAAAAAATATTTGGCAGATTACCCAAGAAATGGAATCTGTTTACCATGAAAATTGAAATTAGTCTCTGGCAGATCGCATATCGAATGCTGAAGTGACGGAAAGCTAATTGTTAGGAAACATGAGTGTGATGATTTTCCATTAACACACTCACACAACTGGAGAAGAAGGGCTGCTTTACTTGCTTAAGAATTTCCCATGTTTGAACTGGAAAGCATATTTTGACAGTGATGAGGTAACGCTTCTCAATAGAGTCTGGACAATTCAGAAAATCATTGTCTTTCCTTGAGAGAAAATGGAGGTCAACTGCTATCATTCCTTTTGGATGTCTGTTAATTCCCTGGGCAGCTTGCAGTAAATTTCCTTTTCCTGCTCCTTAATTGTTTGAAGCATTAGACTATTTTCTGGAATATGTGATGCTGGCTTATATGGACCAACAGAAGACTTTATTTTGAAGGGAGAAATACTTTCGATTACACTTGAAGCAGAAGTTTTACTTGTAGTTTCCAACAGAATAAAATATGTGGTTTATTTCAGACAGTAGGTCAAGGACTCATACTTTACACATTCAAGACATAACCCGTTTTCATAATTTTCCTTAGTCTGTCAGATATTGTGATATGTTTATTAATATTCTATTATTTAATGTTTGTTCACTGTAAACTTAAGGAACCCAAAATCTTTTTAATTCCATGAGAACCCAAAATAGGGTCAAACATTATGTTAATATGACAAAGAGAACGAAGTCACTGCTTTCTTTTTTTATCTTTAGGCTTCCAAAATATTAGCAAGCTATTTTTCCAATGCCTTGACCTGCTTTTAACTTGCCCAGGTAGGACTGAAATTACTGGAGAAGGCAATTTTATAGAGGTGTGTATATTTATTAAAAGTACGAAGACAACCTGGGGACCTGTTTTGCATCTCTTTTATGTTAAAGGATAATATGTAAACAATTTCTAGTTCAGACATTATCAAATTAATTTCTTAACTTTTCTTAAAACATATTTATCAAGTGAAACCAATAAAAATCCCTTCTGTGGTGCACTAACCCATGGATCAGTACACTTTGATAGTTTACTTGTTCAACCTAAACAAAATTACTTTACTAAATCTACTCACAAGATTTCTACCAACATAACTAGATCAGTTTCTAAATAGATTTTTTTTAGATAGCTACAACTCTTTAATATACACACACAGATATGTGTGCAGTAGAAATTTCTGGAAAATATTATTAAGAAGTATGTTTTAGTCTGAATTATAATTCAGATATCTCTATATATTTATTGTTAATTTTACCCCTGGCTCACACAAGGTGACAAAGTGGATATTTGTTCAGATTAGAATTACGTTTATGATTCTTTAATAATAAATGATTTATGATTTCAAGGGAAAGATTTTACTCCAAAATAAATCACTAAGGTACTTTTAAAGGCGAGCAATTTGATTTGGCACAAGGTGTTTTAGAGAATATATAAAAACTAAATTACATGTGAAATTGTGAGTGAAATGAATTCACAGATGTCTGAAAAACAGAAGGTTGCCTAACAATTCCCCAAGTTTACTAACCACCTTGCCTAAGACGTATGTTCTTTCTTGGGAAAAAAACCAAAACAGCTATGTCTGCCAGTCTGGGTTCAGCACATGGCTAGGGCTGTGTTTGAAAGCCTGTTGGGGGTTGGATCTG
>WBNO01033441.1:0-46318 GCA_013400575.1 Peucedramus taeniatus
TAAGATTGGCTGACATTAGAATAAAAATACCCCTTAGCAGATGCATAGTTTTATTATATATTTTTTCCGTTAATGATGTATTTTTTCCAGAAAATGGGCCCAGTATGGGAATAGGTGATAGACTCTTAAAACCTCCACTATGCAAATTAATTTCCAGCACCCTGGAATACAGAAATACAGTACCTCTTTCACTAGATGTGGATCATTTCTATAATGAATGGTTGGCATTGCTGCATGATGATTTATCAGGATTTGAGAAAGGCATACAATGCCAGAAAACTGGCAGATAAATCTGATTTTTTTAGAGCTGGGACAAAAGAAAACATATTTGGTGATGTGCACAGTAATTTTTACCTCAGACATAAACCTGTTGGAAGAACTACAGTATGTGAAGTGAGGCACAGAGCTCTCCTAGAAACCAAAAACAGCTTTATAAACTGAATATTTTTAAAGTAATTTAAAGACTGACACTGTGCTAGCTTCAGGTTTGAAGTCACTATCATGGACGTCAGTCTGTGAGAAAGAAAAAATTGTATAATAGCTGTCAAGTGGTTAAAAAAGGAAAAATGGCCAACAAATTTTTTGAAGATTTTCCACATGAAGGTAATCAGATGTTTGAATAGGTTGACCAGGAAAGTTGGGTAATGTCTACATGCGGCAACTTTCAAGTAGTGGGACAATTCTTGAACCACCTCATATATCTGGACCTGCTTTGGAGATGGAGGTTTAACCACAGATCTCCAGAGATGCTGGTCAAACTTTAATTATTTTATGATTCTAGGAAGGAAGGCCATCAAAGACAAAAGTTCAAATTAAAATCTGGAAAGGTAATTTTTTCATCATCCAAAGGCATCTCTGTAGCTTTGGATGTCTTATTGGCACAGATTGTTTTTCTGTTTATTTGCTTCCAAGAGCAAAGGGCAAGGCCACCTTCTCTGATAGCCCTTTGAAACAGTGTGAGAAGAAGTCAGATAAACTTGCTGACACCTATATTTAGCTTCAGCTAAGCAGTAGCTGATGTTCCCTTTCTCCAAGTTATCACTTTTGTAGTGGGGATTTAGCACTAGTCTTTTCTGCACTAGATATACTCATGTAAAGTAGTGGGATGAGATTCTTAGCTGGACACTTTCCCATCCTTACAGGTTCTCTTCTTGTGTAATGTCATTGCACTTGCTGTGCATGAACAATGAAGGGAATTGTTATCAGTCACTTCAGACTGATACCACTTCTGTTAAGGAGGAGGTTAATCCTTCTGGGTCCTCAGCTCAGGCTGTTCATAACAGCAATATTATGGACACAGTAGACAAATCCAAACTGTCTGAAGAGTCAATATATGGGCCAAATGGCTTCTCCCATTTTTAAATTTTCCTCCCAAAACCACTGTGATTTGCTTCAACATCAAGCAAGACAGCCAACCAACAGATAGGTCATACAGACAAAACTTACATTCTCTGGAATTCTCCCACTATCTGCTTCCAGCTTTTTCATCTCTGCTCAGTTCCATTCTTTTATCCTTTCTTCCTTTTCCTACCAGTGATGTGAGTAGGGGAAACACGTTTTTCTGCTTGTCTCCTTGTTTCTGCACTAAAAGAAGGCAGGACTGTATGTAGGAAATCACCAGTGTGTGTATCAGGACTGAGATTTGCAAAGAAGGCTCTGTAATATCCATTATATCTATGCTGTTCTCACAGATAACTCTGCATTGAGCCAGAATAGCAATTTCAGGCTCTTCAACCCTCACAACAGTAGGATTCCTAAATTGTGTATTCTCAGGTTTTCCTGAAGTTAGATCTAGGTAGTTAAACTGTTCTTCTCTTGGCCGTTGCTCTGTTCCACACTATATTGTCTTCCCTGACTCTGATCTGTGCCATTTTTGGTGGCTCCAGCTGCTATGGCTGTGTGAGATGCCCCTTGAAAGGTGTTCTCCTGCCTCTCCAAATTCACACCTGCTGTATGAGTACTAACTCATCGTATTTTAGTAAAACATCCACAAATACGGGGTGAAGGTTGTGTGAAGCAGAGGATTGTCTGAGCCACGATCTTTTACTACATCAACTTCCACTGCACTTGGGTGGCCTTTAGCTGACAGGAGAGATTTGAAGTTTCATGCTATTAGAATAGTTAAGGAGGTTTTCACAGGGAGAAGATTTACTGTGGAGCTTGCAAAATAGATCTTTAAAGCAGTTTTCTGAGTATTTTCTTTTCAACACCTGTGTGGCTAGTTAGCACAATTCTCAGTGTATCAGCAGGTACAGCAATTATGTATTTTAAGTTGGTTCTTAAAAATGAACCCAGCCCTGTAAAAATACCTTTATCCTTTGCATATAATAAGGATGCAAGACCTTTTCACCTGCTTCTTATCTTCCTATTGCAGATAGGGCAGGTGGAAAGGAGGCCTTCTGCCACAAGGTGAGCTCTGAATTTGGTACATGATCCGCAGGAGAGAAAGAGTTAATTTCTCTGAACACATTCTTTTCAGTAGAGATGGCTTTTGAAAACAAAACTTAATGAAATCCAATGTCCTTTTCATAAAATATTTGAGGGAAATCTTGTATGATAGCACTTATCAGTCAATCCTGTGCTATTGTTATTTCTTCCCCCCCCTTCCCTTTTCACCCTTTTTTTCTTTTAATTGACATCTGTCTGGAAGGACACAAAAAAAATCACAAACTGGTATTGTAACTAGGATATTGTGGAACTCTTCTCTTTCAATCCTTCAGTTTTTCTGCTGATAAAGATAGATAAATTGCAAAGTCTATATTAGTAGGTGCAAGGGGCAAGAAAGTGAGATAAACTTCAAAAGACATGCAAAAAAGATCCTGGAGTATATTGAGAGGACACTTTTTGAAATCATATTTACCCTATTACTAATAAGTTTTAAAAATAGATGCCAGATACTGCAAACTCTAAAATCATCAGACAATTAATTTGCCTTTTCTCTACAATAAGTCAGACTCACAGTAAGGATATACTTAACATTTGAACATTTCATGTTCCCTTTCCATTAAATAGTGATGATATTTCTAGCAGTTCCCAATGGTTTAGCTGAAATTTTTAGTGTTTTAGTTATATGCCCAGTACTTTTCAAAAATAAAGTTTAGGACATGTATAAAAAGTCTGTAGTAATATTTCCTACTGACTTTGCCATTCATTTCCATTTCACTGTGGAGTGAAAAATTAAGCTATTTTACATTTGCTAGTGTTCCTGTAATCGGTTGTACTGCACTTACCTAGGACCTCTTCTATTTCATTCCCCATCCCTGTAAGTGTTAAAGGCCATGTTGAGCAGGACTTAGAACAACCTGTTATAGTGGAATGTATCCCTGCCCATGGCGTGCTGGAACTAGATGGTCTTTAAGGTCCCTCCCCAGCCTGTATCATTCTGTGATTCTTTATCATCTTCTGTGATAGTTTATCATACTCAGTCTACTTCACACTGCTTCACACCCAGCTTTAGCTGCTCTTTCAAACCATTGGTACATACAGATCCAGCTTAAGTACCTCATGCAGGTTGTGTAACAATAGGTGAAAGTATGTGTAGGTCAAAGGATTGCTGAGCATCTTTAGCAGAATAATTATTATGTACAGAGAAACAATTTTCTTTCCAACCTGTGGAAGAGTATCTTTGGTGATGGCATTTTCTATGTTAGAAGGATTCATTTTAAATTCAAACATTATAGCCAACCATATTAATAAACAGCATTTGTGAAATAATAATAACTCCCTGACTGTGTTTTTTCACTCAGGAGATTGGACACTGATATTGAACAGGTGTCTTTTTTTCAGGATCTGGTGGTGATATATGGCACACTATTTGCTGTGTTATTGATGTACAGGGAGCCAGACTGATGGATAGGTTCAGCATGCATAAAGCCTGGATGTTCCTACTGCAGTGTAGAATTGTATAACAGAGCATAGACAGATATTTTGCTGGGAGGTTCTTAAGTTTTGAGACTTGTGTTCTCTCTTCTCTTTGTTCATGAGTGGAGATGTGAATAAATGTGAAGCTTTCAGAAGATTTTTAAAAACATACACAAATAGAGAACACAGACTTAAAAATTTCATCAGGTTTAAGTACCAGCAAGGATAGTTAACTAGACATCATCAGCTCTGTTTTGCTGAAGATGCTTGAGAAGGCAAAAATTTTCAATTTTCAATTTCAAGAAATCTGGCTTGAGTCAAACATTGCAACAAAATATTTAGAAAATGCTATTTGGTTTTAGAGTGAAAACTGGAACACCTTTTTTTTTCCTCCACTAGTCACTGATATGTTTAATTTTTCAATACCAACATGGAATTAAGTGTGTGTTCACTGTGTATTAACAGTGACCCTGCCAATTTCTGCTGATTTTCAGACTTTACCATAAAATAAATGGACTATTCTTTCATGGTTTGACTGGGAAAAGTCTAGGTGAAACTGAGGGTTCTCTGCCCTTCATAGGTGTGATGCTTCCATCATACAACCGTAAGTGAAGACATAAATCTTTTCCCAGTGGGAATAATTGGTTACCAGCATAAGTATGCCTTACGCCAATGCTACTGTTATTCCCCTGTTGTAAAGGAAATAAGATGCATAGAATTCTGATGCTCATAAATGAGTTTACTTGAAAACTGAGTTCTACAATACTATAGCCATACAGGTAACTAACTGCCCTCAAAAATGACCAAGGCATGTAGGTAAAGAAGTGTGGTCTTGGCTTTTTAAAGCCTGGAATAGTGGTTCTGCACAGTGCAGGAAAGAAGGCAACAATGGTATGACACAGTCCTGTCATCTCATCAGGGAACTTTAGCTCCATATCCATTTTATAATTATTTAAAAACACAGCTGTATAATTGTTTTGCCCAAAAAAAAAGTTCTTTCAGGATTCAGGATGAATATTTGGCCTACATTGCAACACCATGGTCTCCAGAGAGAGACTAATATGCTTTTAGCAAGGCAACATATATTTTGCCATGGAAATACATACAGCCACATGTCTGTTTTGCTGGTGTTAAGGAGAGCACAGCATAACTGTGTAAAGGTCAAAGTGACATTTGGATTTGACTGGTTGCAAACCATGACAAATCTGAATCTGAGTAAGTACTTAATTGTATGAAACCACTGCCTGGCCAGGCCTATCAGCAAGTTTGGTTTTATTTCATCAAGCTTCATGCCTTAGTGCTGCCGATAAGCAGGGAGCAAAGTGAAAGGCACCAGATCCACAGCACCACTGTCTATCAAAAAACGATGAAGGCAGACCTGAGAGAGATTAATTTGTAAAATAAAAGATGAAAAAATACATCTGAGCAAGAGGGACAGCACACAAAACAGGGGTAAGAGTGAAGGTAAACAAAAGAGGGAAACAGCAAGTAGAGCAAGACCAGAGCTGAAATGAAGAGATGGTGAGGACTGATTGTAGGAACTGAGGGAGCATGGTTAGGGAGCTGAGGGAAAAGAGAAGGTTAATTTCTATCCATGTTCTGAAGCTGTTTTTCAATAAATGGGTATATGGATTACACCAAGATGAAGAAACCTACTTTCACCTTTTGTTTAACAGGCTCCCTTTGACTTAAACCTGTGTTAAGTCTGGCGGTTCATGTATTGACCTTTTCTCCTGGTCACTGTCTAATTACGACTCCTTGGAGCCAACACTTTGCTCCTTCAGTTGCCCGCGGATGTTCTTTTAAGGAGGTGTGGAAGCAGTTCAGGCACTGGTGATAGAAACTGATCCCTGAGGAAATACCACTAGTACTGTGGGAAAGGTGTTCAGGCTGATGGCTGAGTAACAGAGACACACGCATCAGCCTGCGCACTCTTGGTTTATAGTAATGACCCTTTGTTCCAAAGAAAGAGAAATTTTGTTGGTCTTCTCTAACTTTCTGTTTTACATGTGCACAAAAATGAGCATCAGACCAGCACGAGAAGGGACTATTGGCAAATCAGTTGCTACTCCATCGTGGAGTAATACCAAGCAGACTCTTATACTTGTTATTCTAATCACACCTTCAATTCACAGTGACAGATCAATTCTCAGAGGGGAACTGGCCTAGACAATCATGAAAAATAAGGTGATTTGGACCATGTTTGACTTTAAAGGCTGTTTGATGGGACAGACTAAAACACTGGTCCTGCACAAGACAACCCCACGAATCACACGAATGTGCCTGATAACATTCTCAAAATGCTTCTTGAACTCTGGAAGGCTTGGTTATGTGTCCACTTCCCTGGGTAACTCAATATCCAAGTCTTAATTTTACAAGTTGTTTTTACTTTTATATAAGTGGAAAAAATTATTTGCAACAAATTTGTTTGCAAACTAATGGTTTAGTAGATTATTTACAAATATAATGTCGTGTCTAGACTCTCGGAGGTTTCTTAAAAATTTGATTTAGTTTAGTTTTTCCTTTGTTATTGAGAAACATCTGTCCTAGAATCTGAATGTTAAAGAAATTTGAATCACTGTATTCACTGGATTAGGGCAAAAGGCATATAGCTACAGGAGTGCTGCATGTTTCCTTCATCTGCAAAATGCTTGGTTACAAAACAAGCATCCATAATTTTGCTGGATGTATTGCGAAGAAAGAATTTAGCTTTAAAAAGACAAGTAAAATTAAACTTACAGCTCTGGGAAGAATGCCAGTCTTTAGTATTAATAATTAATTCCATTGTTTTTAATTCACTTACAATTACATAAGTTGATTTTTCTTTAATGCTAATTAACAAATATTTAATTGCTTTAGCAATTCACTTATGTTCTTGATGACAAAATATTTAAAAGAGGATGCCGTGCAGAGAATGGCTTTAAGGGATTTTGAAGTTTTTTTTTCAAATTGAAGTTACTTAATGCCAACCAGCACTTACAGTCTGCAAAAATTCCTTGTTTGTAGAGAAGCTGTGTCTTGAAAAATAACTAAAGGTTAATTATTGAATCTATCTCAACTATAGTAAGTCATATATTAAATTAAAAGCCTGTATAAAATCCCCACAACTCCAAGTGACCTGGACAATTAGATCAGTAACCTAATTTAATGGCTTCATAATTTCAAAGATTTTTGAGGTCACAGAAACCACCGCTCTTCCACCTTGACCTTCCATTTAATGGAGGTGATGGAATTTCATTCTTTCCCAGCTGGAGCCTAGCAACTTCTGTGGACAGCTCTTACCTTCTGAAGATGCACTGAACATGTTAAGAGACTGAGATCCCCTCGCACAACTGTGCTTTAGTGGTTCAGTGTATTCCCTATTAAAATCTAATTCCACTTTTTTCTAGTGTGAATGTGTTTAGCTTTACCTTTCAATCCTTGATTTGTGCCTTTCAATACTAAATAGAGCATACTTCGATGTCTGTCTTCTCCTCTTGGATTTATTTGTGCACCCAAAGTTTTTTTCTTCATGTCTTTTCCAGTACTTTTACTTTTCTTGGCATTTCATTTACTTGGGACAGGGGAAGTTAATTGATCAATTTTTCTATTTATTTCAGGCTGCTTCTGTTTTCTAGCAAACGCCTGTCAAAATCTGAGGACTTAACTTTTTTCAACATTTTTCTTAATTCTAACTTGGGAAAATATTTTCAAGTTCTCCCACCACTGCTCTTTTCTTTACTAAGAGCTGCTACTTAATTTTGAATTCCTGGACAATATCTATAAATTAAAGTAAGACCCTTAATTGTTACATAGTCCCAAACAAAAGTTTGTCAGTCAAAAAACAAAACAAAACATATTTATGGGTCACCTGCTCTGCTCCTATAACTGCTGATAACAAGCAGATGGGAAGGAGCTTACTTTAGCCAACTTTTACCTTTCAGTTCAAGTGTTTCCCATTATTGTGTTGCTACTGGTCCCATGTGAAAAGAATTATTTTCTGGTATTTCTGTGTTAGAACCACAAGAGCCGTGATTTAATAGACATGCTTATAGCACACTATGTGTAGCAGGCGTCTTTTCAAAGATTTCAAAGCCACATCTTGACAGTTTCATTTTTTAAAAAGGTGCTTTTAATAACTGTTTCTTGCTGACTAAGAAATGAGAGAAGAAAGTGTAACTTCAAAGTGTTGGCAAAATAATATTAATTATACAAATGTAGTTGTAAAGTTGTTTCCAGTTAAAGTAGTAGTAACTCGAGACTGATAGCTGGTTTCCCCTTTTGCAAGTGTTTCCAATTTAAAACATATCTTTTGGAGTTGTTCCATGCTGTGTTGCTATTCTAGAACAAACCAGTTCATTCAACTGTATTTTCTAAAATTACTGGAAGCAAAACAATAAACAATACAAAAATACTAATGAGTATATTAAGTAGTAAAGATACTTCCAGTTCTTTCAGCTAAAGTGCTGAAAGACATAATAAACACAAGTGGATTAAAGAGATCTATAAAAATTAAAAACTGACCATCAGGACTCATTTGTCTCTCAACACAGGGTTGATAAACCTGCTGATAACTTTTACATATATACTGTTATAGGCAGAGATGTTTTTGCCTGTTATGCAGTATGACAAAGTAAAAGAGGGTAATGAAAGATATTAATATTTAAGTAGTTAATTGTACATTATTAATAGCATTTAAAGTGGCATTAATTAAGACCCTTGCATACCTTTTCCCATCACTCCTCTATGTTGCTGATCAGACTAATCATGTAACCTTACTGTACCATTGTCCTTTGACCAGACACAAAATCATTATTATTATTATTCTTACTGCTGGCACTGGGACAACTAGACTTCCCCTTCAGCACTGCTTTCACAGTTGCAAAATTTTGAACTTATGCAGATCAACCCATGGACCCCTGTAGGTTTTATTCTTTTTCTCCCTTAGATTTTTTTTTTTTTTTTTTGCCTCTTGTACATTTTCCTGTTGTTGCTCTTTCCTTCTTCATGTCTTCCAATAGCAAGGGTGGATTTCTAACACTGGGAAGGGAAGATTTTTGGTGATGAGGACACTTAAGACCAGGCACAGATTATCTGCAGTGATTGTGAAGTTTCCATCATTCTGAGAACAAGTTAAACAAAATCTCTCAGGCATGACTAACTCCCTGTAGTTTAGCCTGCCTCGGGGCAAGGGGAGGAACTAGATGACCTCTAGATATCTTTTACAGCCCTAGGTTTCTGTGAGAGGAATAAAGCAGGTTGGGCTCACCCCTGCTCATGATTATGACCTGATCTGTCCCACGCTCACATACCTTGCAGTGCTGTAGAAGTCCAGGGAGCATCCTGACCTCGCCTAAAACACAGAGCATACATACCTGCCTGTAGATATGTGCTGTAATACATATATACACAAAACTTGCTGTGGTGCTTGGGGGCATGGTTTGGTGGTGGACTTGGCAGTGCTGCGTTAATAATAGTTTAGCTCAGTCATTTTAGAGATCTTTTGATACTACATTTTAGAGATCTAAATTATACTATGATTCCACGGCTTTTCCCCCTCAGTCCTGGAAGTATATTGACAAAAAGAAGACCTAATAATGATTGTAAGTGATCTTCTGAGATCACTTTTCATCACGTTTATTTTTATTCTTGGTCATATGCAGTAGAATTCATAAAGAGGTGTGGTTTACTGGCAGTGAAAATAGAAGCACACCAATCTCTTTACAGTGTTGTTAAGACTTAAAAAGATGAGCTCTTACTAATGATGTGAGGTGTGCATAATCCTGTGCTCAAAAAAGGATTATATGCTCTGACAAGGCCCTTGTGTTAGTGTTTTTGGGCTAGCAAATACATTGTGTATTGAAACCAGTCCCCTTCCATTCTCCAGTTGCAACACCTGGTCCTGTTGCACAATCTTAGAATCTGTGTCTTCCTCATGTGTACACAGTCTGTGATTGGTCGTAGCCTAGTAATGAATATAAAATCACCACGAGTTCATTGTTGCAAAGTGACTTTTCTTTTACTCCCCCCTTTCACTGCTTTCATTCCCTGCCCTACAGGAAACCTTAATGACAAGATAGAAAAACAGGTAAAGCTCAACTTTACCATCCCCAGTCTCAAAACAGAGAGAGGTGTTGCATTATGGGGCGGGAGTGTTTTCTTCAGTAATATTATCCTGGGAATTATCTTAGAGAGATTGACCTGTGAATAATAGCCAAGCCTCAGGGTTAGCCTCACAGTAATTATCTGCTAGACATTTTCACTAGCTGTATCCTTTCAGGTCAAGAGGCAAGCATGAGGACTCACATCCATACTTCATGGCAAATTATTATTCAATTACAGTGACTTTTGAACCTGACCAAATATAAATTGAATTGTCCTTCCTTTAAGATGTTTACTTGTAGGAAAAAGTCCAGGGAATTTAAAATGCAAGATACGTAAGCAGCCCAGACAGTATGCAGTCTGGGACTGTAATGAAATACTTTAGAAGTTTTCCATCCACACAGTTTTGGAGGGATCTGTATTTCACAGATAAAGACTATGTCTTTATAGCAATTTGAGCTGTTTGGTGTTCTTCAGCAAACCAGTTCATGACAAGGAAGTCACCCCAGTACAAGCATCTTTGTGCACAGAGAGGATATTTTAGAACAAGACAATCGGTGCAGCAACTCCAGCAACGGTGAGCTGTATTAGGCTGACTCTATCCTAAGATGCACTCCCAGGCTGAGTTTCGTCCCAGCTGGAAGGAGCTAGTAGTAGCAGATTAACAATCAGAGAATTTTTGCGTGCTAGCTCATGTGAAGGTGTAGTCAATATCCAAAGTTTAATGACGGATAAATCCTACCCTGTGTGAGTTCACAGTGAGTGTCTCCTTTTATGTCTCTGACCTACCCCCAGTTTTTTCCAAATCTTGCTTGGTTAATCCCTAATTGTGATCTGTTCTTGGAGCCAGAGTTCTGGTGTGGTGGAGTACCATAGCTCTGCAAGCTGGAAAAGTGTATACAAAGGTCAGGGAAAAGGGGTTAGATGGTGGAGTAAGAACACAAGTTCCATGGTAGGTCTTTTTCTGTGAGAGAAAACATTTTACCTTTATGATGCACAGGCAGTAGAGAACTGTATGTGGCTAACAGCTTTTGGATAATGTAAAATCCTTTATTCTGTCAAGGTCATCAGTGTGAAAAACTATTGAAATGAATCCTTAAATGGACATAATCCACTTCAAATCATAAGTTGAAGGTATCTTTCTTTATCTGACTTATTGCAGGAATGCCTTAGACCGTGGAGAGGAAACTAATTTGAAAACACACTTGACTTGTTGTTAGTTATTGGTATTCTGTGTTTGATTTTGACTTTGCATGGGGCTTAGCTTGCATGGGGAAAAATCAATAAAATCTGTTTCAGTTTTGTTTATAGTCTGTTTCTCCCTCTGGCTGCCCAAACAGTGGTGGTTACATATCAGGGTCTATTCTAGGACATGAATGTCTAAAACCAGGAGGGTTTAATTTGTTGGTTTTTTTTTTTTTTCATCCTGGGTTTTTTAAAGGTTTTGTTTTAAAATAGCATGAAAGAGATTTCTTAACAAAATGCAAGTTTGTTTTGGAAAGGAAGGTGACAAAAATCCAGGCTGAGATTAGGTACATCTGATCAAATGTAAATATTCACAGCTGAGACAGTCATCACAGACTGTTTTTTTTAGTCAGCGGAGAGAAACAAGCACATTCAGGTTGAAAGATTTTTCATTTCAAAAGACACACCTAAAATAAAACCACATAATAAATGCCAAAAATTCTCTGCTTCTCTCTGGGGAATAAAAAGCAGCCCAGGGTGGCAAGTTTGGACAGAGACTGGGGATGACTAAAATGATATGATTTTCCTTCCTATCTGCATGGGATCTCTCTCTATCACTCATGCTGAAATTATTCCTCCATGCAGAAGAGATACTCTTCCTTGGATGAAAAATCAGGGCTAGAGATTAATCTCCTAGCAACTCAGCTACATGATAATGATCCCATTCTTGCTAGTAACTTGTCTGCCTGGTGTTCTTGCCTGCAAAGGGGAAAACCTTCAAGAAGGAGGAAAGAAAGCGTTCTCTTCCAAACAGCCTTTAAATTGGTTCTGAGATGAGTTAATAGGGAAGGAGTAAGGTCCTGTGTTAGCAGGAACCCTTTCTCACCTCTTTTTGCAGAGCAGGATTTGAACCTAAATCTATTTCTTTTGTGAAAGTTTAGGTCAGTATGTTTCTGCATAAAAGAGTAAGGAACCGTGCAAGGTACCATGGTCCATGTCTTGGATGAACAAAGAGAGGGTTACTGAAGGGTTATAGATACTCAGGTTGAGAAGGGTTAGCCAACCTAGGAAACTCAAGTTGAGATAAACCAAATCATTGCAGTTTTTAAGCCATGAATGTGGGTGGTGTCAAGGGGACATACTCTCTTTTGTGACCTCCTCTGCTCTCTTTCTGGAGACAACTGTGATTAAATTTTATGCATGGTCTTGACGGGTGGTAGCAAAGAAAAAAAATATATCTAGTAGACTTTTAGACATGATGCAGGAGATCTTGCTTTAGTGGAAAATCTGTAAGGGAGGTCACAGAATGTAAAGCTTGACAATGGCTATACAGAGGAGGTGTCAGAAGACAACTCTTACTGTAAATTCATCCTTTCTTTGCCAGGTAGAACAAATTTGTACTGAGTGTGTGGGAGCCTTAATTCCTTGCTGATGATATGCTCTGACCTTATGGTTAATGGCCATACAAACATGTAGTATTTCAGATTGTTTTTGTTTGTTTGTTTGTTTGTTGTATAGGAGGTATGACATCCATATACTTTAACAGTACTTTCCCCCAGAGATCAAAAACAAAAACTAGAAAAACATCAAAAACTAGAAAAACATTAAAATATTTCAGTGGCTTGTTAAAAAATGTTGGTTTAAGCCTGCTGGCCTAAAGAAATAAAAATGCAAGGGAACCGAGGTAAAATCCAGCCTCCACAAAGGAAAATATGATACATTTGTCCGAGCAAAATGTTTCAGTTGATCCTATTCTGTGGTTTGGTTTTTTAAATTCCTGTTCAGCTTTGCAGCTGCTTTTCTTGTGAAAGGGAAAACAGTAAGCAAGCTCCTTCAAGTCAGTCCAAGATATAGTTGGTCCTTTTTGATTTTTTGGGATTCAACCTGTGAATCAAAAAGGGCAACAAAGCCAGAGTCTTGCAAAACCCCTTCAGCAGCATAAACCAATGGCTGCAGTATGCATTACTGATAATGATAGTGGGTGATATTTTTATTTTGCAAAATAAAATTTATTTTATTTTGAAATATACTATTACTTCATTTTAAACCTGAGGCAAAGTTTATCCTCATGACAAACCAATGCTGGTTGGAGTGACCTCATGAATGAAATCCAGTGTATGGGATACTGCCCTGAAAATATATAGGGACAACTGGAAAATCAAAAGACAATGAAGACAGCAGTAACAAAAAGTCAGCAGAGCAACAGTCAATAAGATGTTGGCCGGGGAATAAAGTTTGATTATTAAATTTAACTAATTGGTGTAATACTGTATCTTCTTACACATGGATAAGAAGAATGCTTGGTGCAGCAGAGTTGAAGTAGTAATAATACTAATTTCCATGAGGAATTTTATATTCTACTATAGTAGAAATATTTTCTGTTAATAATAATAGTAAAAAAACCAGCCATTACACACATATCCTGGCTAGATTAGATTTTAATCAAATGCCCATTGGAGTGATATGGAATTGAGCTTTTCAATCAACATTTACCATTATGATTTAAAAGAGGATTTAGCATTTTTTTGCCTTTCAAAGAAAATGAAATATTTGTATTTTTTTAGTCTTTAGGTAATTTGATTGTTCCTTTGAGTTTCTGTCCCTTAATTAGTAAATAATGAAAAAGTATTTTCTGACTACTTCAATGAGGAAAAAAGTAAATTAAACATTAAACTTTAAAAAATAGGATGTGCAAGTTAAGAAGGGAGGAAGCAGGCATGACAGCTCAGAGGTGAAAAGAAACCTCATTGTAATCTTCACTGGTTAAAAAAAATCAAATTTCGTCATTCTTTAGCTATATTATCAGACAAGACTGTTGGGGGTTGGATCTGTTTCTTTTGTGTTTGTGGAATTTTTTCCTGATAGTTTGCTAGGTAACTAATTGCTGGGTACTTTATGGATACTTGACTTAAACAAAGGAGACAGCAGGTTTCTCTGGGGAGGAACAGCAGTGAAGGGCAGTTTGGTCCAAGGACACCTCTCCGAAAGGACTGGAGTACCAGGGGACCCTGCTTGTTTTCTCTCTCTCCACTGGATTTCTCTCCAGAGGAAGACTGAACACATTTTTCATCACCATCAGACTTTCCTACAGGACTATTTCACTTCATAGAACTGCATTTACTGCTCAAGGAGGATTTCATCTGAAATGCTTTCACCACCCTGATACCCAGGGTGTCAGGTCACATCCCTGACTCTGTCAGGGCATTTTCTGAGGTTTTGTTGCTTCTTTGTTTTTGCTTGTCTCTTAGTGCTATTACATTTGTATTTGTCTTTGCTTTGTCTAATATTCCTAGTAAAGAACTGTTATTCCCACTCCCAAATCTTTGCCTGAGAGCCTCCAATTACAAAATTATAATAATCTGAGGGAGGGGTTTACATTCTCTATTCAAAGGGAGATTCCAGTTTTTTCTTGCTGGCAGGTACCTGTCTTTCAAACCAAGACAAAGACTTACAGCAATTCTCACAGAAGGTAGATGATCTATAGTTATTTAATGTATTCAGGAAAGTTGTGCAGAGTATTGGGAAAATTCAGAGACTGGAGTGGAGGGTTCCACTTTAGGAACTAAGCCAGAGTCCCCATTGACTTAAAAACGCAGTGAGCAGAAATGTGTGTAAGCCAGCACCTGTGCTAGGCAACTGTGCTATGTACATCAACACATGTCAAAACCAGGCCTCTCATTAGTTTCCACCTCAGGCTGTGTTGGATACACAGGAAATGCATGCCCAGAAGTTGGACATGTGTCCTAGGGTGACGTTATGATGTTTGTATCCCAAATCGTCTGTTCTGTTATGCTGGATATTATGGCTCTGTACCTTCAAGACCGGCTCTGAAAAACGAAGTTTGTTTTGTTATCAGCCTGCTCACTCCCACATGGACAGTGAGACACAGACTGTACATAGGGCTGCTTTTGTTTTCTTTTTGCTCTCTTTCGCTTTTGCCCTTGCTTTGCTCTGGCTTCTGCTTTTTCTCTCTTGCTTTTGCTTCTTGTTAGCTAGTTTAGCTAGGCAGTCCAAATTTTTTCCTGGACTGTTTTTTTTTTTTCTTTTTGTTTTGATTTTGTTTTTTTTTGTTTTTTTCTGTTTTTTTTTTTTCTTTTTCCTTGGAACCATACAAACCTGCTCTGGACTGGGACCTGGGAAACACCAAGAACCTACACTTTGTGGCCTGCAGCAGCCGTTTCCAGTGCTGGAGAGGCCGATAACAGAGCGACCACTCCCTGGAGAGACTGTCTGAATTTGAGATCTCTTCAGAACAGTGAAAGAGTTTTGTCATCCAGTATTGTACATTTTTTGTGTGTTTGGGGGTGTGTTGCCTGTTAAATAAACAGGTTCTTTCCACTTCTCTCTGACGAATTTTCTTCCAAACCCTGGTTGGGGGGAGGGGCCGTGTGGGTTGGCTTTTCTGAAGGGGCCCCTTTGGGAGTTTTCTCCCGAATTTGCCCTAAACTAGGACAACATGACTCACAAGGAAACAGGTGAAAAACCTGATGCTGTCACTGCTAAGCCAAGCAGCAAATCTATTCTGCCTGACATTTCTTGTGACTGGACTCAAACTTCTTTTGCCCTCTGCAGCAGAGCAAAGGCAACTCCTCCATCCCACCACGTCATTACAGCCAACCTTGCAGGAAAATAAGAAAAGATGTCCTAGATTTGTCAGCTAACAGACTAGCATCTGTTTCTGTTTCTCTGCTGGCAAGCTTTTTGCCTTTTGGCCTTTGCTGTGCACACGAGGGATGTGACTTTGCATCCAGAAGGCAAGACCCTGGGTTGAGCATCAGGAGAGGGAAGAACTGCTTTTCTTGATCAGGTCATTCCAATCCCATGACTTGTTTGACACCCAGCAGTCCCTGATTACTGAAAGGCTCTGAGAAGTTAAATATTTGACCTTACTCTGATGTCTAAATTGCTCTTTAATTGCTTTATTTGTAAGCCAAGAAGCTGTATACCTCTTCCACATCCTCAATGAGTAGCTATTTTGAGAAGATGTGAGGTTTTCCAGGCAGCAGTTTATTGAGATGACTGTGCGGAGATCCATAACTGCAATACAAATAAACAGTCCTTCTTCCATTGATACTAAAAGTAGTGAAGCTGATGCAAACCAGCTGGGCCTGGTCTTACAGTTTATTTAACAGTAAACCATCTAAAAATATTGATTTGCACTGTCTGTGCTTCTGCTCTCTGCCTCTGACCCATGGCCTCCTCTTGTGTAAACACACATTCTTTGGTTGGTGAGAGACATAATGATGGTCTGGTTCCATAAGCTGAAATCATGTTTGTTTAAAAAGCTTCTCTAAGGACACTTCACCCACTGATGGTCCTTATAAATTTGACACTAGTAACAACATTGTGACCTGGATGGCAGTGTGGTAGTACTGACCCAAAAAGGCACAGGCTTAAACAACACGAAGTTATTTTAACATGTTACCATTTATATACCAAGAGATTTCAAAGTTTAAATTGCAATATAGAAAAACTTCTTTGATGCTGTGGACCTGCAGTGGAAGTGGCTGGCACAGTATGGAAGACCAACTAACACTTGGCTTCACCATGCTCTTGTCTCCTGCAGTGGCATTTCTGTGGCAAAGAGGAAAGGGTGTTGGTTAAATTTTGAGGGGCATGTTCCTCTTCATCAAATAATGGAGGACCTGAGTGTCCCAGTGGAGTGACTGTCCCTTTAGCACCTATTATCCAGTCCTGCCAAGAAACACCAATCAGGACAGGATAACTGAGGGCCATATGGGGAAAAGCGCTAATGTAATGTCCTGAGTTACAGATATTTTGGAATATTTAGAGAATACTTATTTGCTGCAAAGATGAATCTAGGTCTTGGTGGGAGAGTGCAATGGACTAAGGTTGGAATTGGAGGCACTCATTGCTGCTGGTGGTAGGAGGGGAGGAGGAAGATCCTTAGTCAGAGAAGGGCAGTGTGTATGCTCAGATGAGCCTTTTCCAGATAATTCTGTCAAAGACTTCCATACCTTTTTCTTTCTAGTAAAAAAGTGGTACTTGCTTTTATTGGACAAGGCCAGAGGGCCATTACTGGATGGGTGAGGACCAGACTGAGATATTATTATCTCTTGCCCTTCACCCTGGTAACTCTGTAGAAGAGATGTAAATCATTTAGTCTTCTAGTTGCATTTGAAACCTGGCTGTATGTGCAGAAATAATCAGTCCCTCCAGATTTAATTAACAAAGGACTATATATAAACCTCCTGCTGAAGCTGGTTATCACAGGTTGCGTGTCTCCTTCTGCCTGTGAACCTGAATCTGCAGTGGGATGTCAGAGGCACTCTGCACTTTTTTGATCAAAGTACTTAGAGCCTAACACATTGGGTACAGTCACTTCACAAACCTGGGTACTTGAAAGAGATGCCTCTTAAGGCAGATGAGATCAGTTTCATACATTTGAAGAGGCTGCTAAGTGGTGGAATCATCATACCTGGAAGTATTCAAAAGGCATGTGGATATGACACTTGGGGATATGGATTAGTGTTAGACTTGGCAGTGTTGGCCCATCAAGTGGACTCGATGACCTTAGAGATTTTCCTAACCTTAGTCATTCCATGACTCTATTTCCCTTTCCATAACCTGTTCTAATAAGTTGCCTTCTAGAGGTACCTGCTTCTACTGGTTCAAAGAGAAGCTGAGGGAGACTTGCCTGTACACAGAGGTCCAATGTAAATTGATCAGCAGCCTAATCAAAAAACCAATATGAGTATATAATTTATTGTATTAATTCCATTTTTTTTTTTTTAAGTAATATGTTCAGAGTTTAATGCCCAAACCAGTCATATATTTCTGGAAAGATCAGATGGATTGAAAGACAAGTGAAAGGAATATGTAGAACTCCTGGCACTGAAGCAAGTTGAAGAGAAATTTCCACTAAGCCACATTTTTGGGTATTAGGAAAGCAGTGAAATTCTGCAACTCTGGATGCAAATATACAAGTGGTTTCATATGTGTACTTTAAGCCAACAATGAAAAGCAGGCCTGACATCCTTGTAGCCTGCTACAGAGAAACTGAGATCCTTGTCACTTATTAAAGTTTTATTTTGTTCCCCCACGAACAAGGCAATTAATTATTTAGAAAACCAATCAATCAGGGGTTAGGTGTACTAATCAAACGCATTTCAGCTGCTAAGTATTGCTCACTTAAGAGATTGATCAGCTGCAGGATGCTCTGTAGACCATTTAGATTAGTATTTTCTGACAATGTGCTTTAAACCCCCTTGAGGTCAAATCTTTGACACTGTCTGCTGGACTATGTGGAAGGTTGAATGCCAGACTGTCTGACAGACTGTAATTATTTTCTGTCCTGTTGTCCTTTCTGCAGTCATTAGGGGATCAGATTTCTGAGAAAGCCAGAAAAGTTCCTTGTACTGCAAGCAGCTAATAGCCTGAAAATGAGCCTCTTTTGTTATGTTGATGATTTGCCACTGGATGTTGTTTGAGGCCCAAGATCGATTATTTAAGGCTAACTCCACTGGTATCATGTATTCTTGGTCTTATGCAGCTCTGTGCTTTCTTGCCACTTCCCTCATGCTGACGTATGGTCTGTATTGAAGTGTGCTTAGTCTGCTGGTGGTACCTTCAGCTGCTCTGGTAAGGACAGATGCCAACAGGGAGCCCCACAGGAGTGCTGATCCAGAACTCTCCAGTTAGATGCTGAATGAGCATGAGGAAGTCTAGATTTTCTGCCTTTCAGGACAATGTCCTGAGTGTTTGCAGAAATGGCTAAGTGAAATTAAGATGACATTTCCCAATAAATAATTGAAGAATGAGACACATTATTTGCAGTCCTAACATGACTGCAAATTTAGGCTATTGCCTAGCAAGTTACTATATGAATTCCCCTTACATTGACCCTTGTAGTAATTGGAATTTCAATTATTCATTTTCAATTACAAGCATAGCATGATGATCACAAATGTCATTAAGTATTAAATTACATCTAATGATGGATGGATAGAAGGATAGATAGATGCCTCTCCAGATCCTTTCTTTATTTAATGCTGGTAAAACAAGCTCATGGATTTGACAGAATATCTTTCTAAAATAATAAAAGGATGGTAAAGTGCCATTTGTTTGCAGCAGATAAAACCTTGTTAATGCACATTACCTGAGCTTAGCGTTAAGTTTTCATCATCTGTATCATTAAGACAAGTGGTCCCCAGTGTGTGTGTACAGAAAGGCGGGTACCTTGGCCTACAAAGAGTGGCAAGGCAGAGAGAGGCCATTTGCATCTTGGCTTGTTAGAAATTATATCCTGGTGCTCATAATTGGGATCTTAGTTTAGCAGCCTGTTCAGTGTCTTTCCATTGTGCCTTTGCATGTAGAGTAAGCTTAGTCACACACTGTATTTTAGCAGCCTGGAATCACAGAATTCCAGAGTGACTGGAGTTGGAAGGGACATTGTTGGGGGTTGGATCTGTTTCTTTTGTGTTTGTGGAATTTTTTCCTGATGGTTTGCTAGGTAACTGAAGGCTGGGTACTTTATGGATACTTGACTTAAACAAAGGAGACAGCNNNCTTTGCTTTGTCTAATATTCCTAGTAAAGAACTGTTATTCCCACTCCCAAATCTTTGCCTGAGAGCCTCCAATTGCAAAATTATAATAATCGGAGGGAGGGGGTTTACATTCTCTATTCAAAGAGAGATTCCAGCTTTTGCTGGCAGGTACCTGTCTTTCAAACCAAGACAGACATCTAGTTTTAATGCCCCTGGCATGGGCAGGGACACCTTCCCCTTGATCAGTTTCCAAGCCCCATCCAACCTGGCCTTGAACATTTTCAGGGATGGGGCATTCACAACTTCTTTGGGTAGCCTGTGACCATGCCTCACCAACCTCTTGGTAAAGAATTTCTTCTTAATATCTGATCTTAATCTCACTTCTTTTAATTTAAAGACATTCCACCTTGTCCTGTCATTCCATGCTCTTGTCAAAAGTCCCTCTCCAGTTCTCTTGTAGCCCACATAGGAACTGGAAGGAGCTCTAAGATCTTCCGTAAGCCTTCTCTTCTCCAAGCTGAACAACCTCTGTCTTTGTCACAGGAAAGGGGTTCCAACTCTCTAATCGTCTTTGTGGCCTCCTCTGGACTCTCCAACACGTCTATGGAAGTCTTGTTGGGGAAATTACAAGGATGAAGCAATGTCAGACATATACTTGACCTGTATTAGACGACCTGCCTTCCCTTTTGTTCATCTCCGTGGGCAATTTTTATGCCTACAACCAAGAAAGAGGTTGAGGACAGGGTTTTTAGGCCAGGTTTGGCCCTGAACCAGCTCTGAAGCTGCAGGGTGTGGTGAGAGGCAGAAAACCACAGGAGTACTCTTGCTTTGAAGCACATGCAAGGGAACACTTACCTCCTGCTTTAGCTATATTTTGCTGTTCTGCCTGTATTATTCAGTCCATCACAGCAGGAAAAATCTACTAAAAGATTCAGAGCAGATAAGAGAGCTCAGAACTGCCCACAGGAGAGCCAGGATGGTGGTTGCAGCAAGGAAGAGTTCATGTTGGCTCTCAGATAAATGGGGATGTGAAGCACTGGCTTTTGGGGTCACTGAGGCCAGCAAGCTGTTGGACCACTGAGAGGAGGCTTGCTGCTGAAATCCAAGGTAGTTTAGCTTCTACTGGAGGCACTGGGTTTTGATAGTGCTAAGAAAGTGGCATTGTAAGACTATGATCAATTTAATTAAATTGACAGAAATTCCTATTTTACACTCTTGGCTTTTTTTTTTTTTTTTTGTAGGGTAGTGCAGTAATCCCCCTTTAGGGGAAATCCTGTTTCCACACTATTGCAATTAACAATCCACAACCAGGCAGCCTGTCTAAAAAAATGGCTCTAAAAAAAGAGCCTTGAACTATTGATTTTAACATGTGCATGAATGCTAGACTTCTGGTCTTACATTTCTTGTGTCTTACTTTCCTTGTTTCCAAAACTGATAATGATAAAATTTATTCAAGTGCTGTTGTGGTACTTAATTATCCCACAACTGCATGGTACTTTCTCAGTTATGTCTGAACATAAATAATGTCTATAAACTGGTTGCTGTTCCTGTCACAGTTATCTTTTAAGCAAAGCAGACATGAGGCTCACAATTTTAAAATAGCTTGTTCACAGCTTCATATTGGCAGAGGCATTGTCAGAATCAAGAGAGAACCTAGAGCTTTTTCTTAAGTATCCCTTTTCTACCAGACCTTAGTTTCTCATTGTCCTATGGGAATGAGACTATTCTTACCAAGTATACATATCTATAATTCACATTTACCACTTCTACTGTTAACCCATGACCTTTGTGCAGGAGTATCTTTTTTCAGGAATGCCACTCTTGTTTTCCCATTTCCAGTACCATCCTAATCTTTTCTATCTTCCCTCTTTGGCTGCTTCTCTTTTTCATGTATGTCTACACAGGCCATGACTTGGAAGCATTCTTCTGCTAGTTACAACGTGTAGCCCCATTTGGTCATCAGCCCTTCAGACTGTCTTTTTCCTCAGGTTTTATTTATGTATTTATCCACTGTCTCCTTCTTCATCCTGCCTTTCCAAAAACTGTCTTGCAGTGCTGTAGCAGCAGCTGGAGAATCATCCACCACTGTTACCATGGGCTGCTGTTGCAAGGCACAGCATTTGCAGCTCACCCACAGTGTTGTGAAGCTGATTAGAGTTTCAGGGCCTCAGTCAGGTTTGTGTTGCTGTCCGCATATCCCAGGAATTGCTACCTTGCAGATTTTGCAGATGTGATCTCATCTAACTGATTAATAACTCTTCAAGGGACTGTTCTTTTTATCATTTCTGCCCCACCTCCCCTCCCATCTTACTCAGGTGATAAAACACTAGAAGGGTCACCCCTTCTTATGCAAAAACCTACTGTCTTCTGACCTTAAAGAATCAGAATCACAGAACAGTTTGGGTTGCATGAGACCTCTAAAGGCCACCCAGTTCCAAGCCCCTTGTCATGGCCAGGGACACCTTCCACTAGACTACATTGCCAGGGTTCCGTTCAACCTGCCCTTGAACATTTCCACGGATGGGGCATCTATCATTTCTCTGGGCAACCTCTGTTCATGCCTCACTACCCTTACAACAGAGAATGTCATCTTAATATCTAATCTAAATCTTAGTTTAAAACCATTCCCCTTTGTCCCATCACTCCATGCCCATGTCAAAATTCCTTCTCTGGCTCTCTTGGAGTCCACTTAGATACTGGAAGGAGCTCTAAGGTCTCCCCAGAATCTTCCCCAGACTGACCAACCCCAGCTCTCTCAGCTTGTTGTTATAGGAGAGGTGTTCCAGCCCTCTGATCAGCTTTGTGGCCTCCTCTGGACTTGCTCCAACAGGCCGATGTTCTTCTGTGCTGAGGATTCCAGAGCCAGATCCAGCACTTCTGGTGGGGTCTCACCAAAATGGAGTAGAGGGGCAACACGTACCCAGACTCATGGTAGGATGCATTATTTCTACAATTCTGCTGTCACTTGGTTTCACAATTTTATTTTCAACCAAGGCTGAACTTCAATGCTCTTTAACAACCTTAGTCTGAGAAAGCTGATTGCATTTTTTTTTTACATTTTCCTGATATATTACCTGATTGTTGACTGTCTGCAAACCTGCACCCCCAGTAAAAGGGAAAAAAAAAGGTAGATTCTGCTTGCACAAAATTCACTGGAAATTTCTCTAGTTATAGATCAATGCCAGTCAAAACAGCAAGAAAATATTACATTGTATGTTATTATGCTATGAATAGTTTAAATATTGTAAAATAATGGTATAATTTTGCATTTTTTCAGTATTAACTTCAGAGAGATGCAATACAATGAACAGAGAAATTATGAAATTGGCTCTAGTTGAGGAGAGAATTTCTCTGTAAGAGGAAGAAGATTGAAACAGTAATTTAGACAGAGAAGACACAATTAGTTAAACTTATGTAGCATAGGTTTTGTACTTTGTATACAGTTTCCATTTAACATGTCAGGAACCCGGTTTTAAAAAGAAGACAAAAAGTTACTCAGTGAGAGTTTGTGGCAGTAAATTTAAGCTGGATAAATACTTCTTTTTAAAAAAACCAGCATACAATATAGCAATTACTATCTGGATCTCAGGGAGTGGGGGAAAAAAGCATATACGGTCAAAATCTGACAAAGAGGTAGTTAAAATTCAGAAATCTCTGTGCAGACCAAATCATCTGCCCTAAAATAGACAGAGTTGTATGGTTCTATGCCACTGTCCTCCGGAGTCCGGGCTAGCTCTGCGATGTCCCGGAGAGCAACGGCAAGTATGGGGAACTGGCTGGGCAGGAGTTTCCCCCACGCCAGAACCTCTGAGCCTATAGCTCAGCAGCCAAGTAAGCAGCCAAGTTTCTGGGAGGACTGGCAAGGACTGAACAAAGGAGGCAGAGGAGGGTCTTCTGCGGTGTAGAAATCCAGCAAGTTTATTGAATGGTAGAACAATGCCAGAGGGGAACACAGGCAAAAAGAGCCCCAAGAGCCTTAGTGCAAGGGCTTTTAAAACTTTTTAAAACAGGGGGTGGACACTATATAATAGCCAATAACTTTCTTCTTGGGTGTGGCTTCAGGGGTTCTGACAAATCAAGATAGTGGGAGGAGAGAGGTTCCAGACAGGGATTTGATCTCCAGGTGAAAGACAGGGATCTTTCCAGAATAAGGGGAAGGGTTTAGGCTAACAGACAGGTCTAAGGGGCTGGGTTGTCTTAATGGACAGGGAAGGGTCCAGAAGGTAGGGAGTGGGTTTCTTTGACGGACATTAGGGTAGGAGGGAACTCTATGAGGGCAAGACCAACTGTATTAACTTGGGGGGTTTTAATAACTACTGGAACGTACTAAAACACCGTAACAGTTCTACTGGAAGAGAGCTGGCCCTGATGAAGATTGGATGGAGACAGATGGCACTTCTTAAGACGGCAAAGCAAAACCCAACAGCCAAGCTTAGTTCTCATTCTGCATGCTGGAGGTCAAGCATTCCCATAACCACAAGATCCCCAAATGTGCACCAAGCTCAGGGTGCCCTACAGTCATCCTGTCCTATCTCTCCTCCATTAAGTTGAAGAACAGTGAATGAAAACTTCAGAGAATTGCAAGGGAGCCCAAAAACAAGATCCAGGGAGACAGCCTACAGAGGTCACAGAGTCACCATCTGCTGTTCACCGAAGTGCAAATTGACAAGGGCTTGGCTTCCATATGCAGGCACCAATGCCTGGATAAACTTTTAGACAGGGAGGTCTTCTTGGTCTTGCAAACTAAGGCATAACACGATTCATTGGGTGGAATATAAAGTTAAAATCAACCTTGAAGGAAAGTGCAATTCTCTGGCAGTGAGGGTAAGAAAGCATTGCAACACCTTAGCAGGACTGGTGTTAGATTTATCATCATTCTGGTTCTTTAAAACAAGATTAGCTATCTTTCAGAAGGCTTAATCCACCTCTTGGGAATAGCTGCTTTGCCTGTGTCTTTGTGAAGGGCTGGAGACAGATCCCTCTGGCCTTATAGCCTGTGCATCTCTGAATCATTTTGCAGATGATGAGTTGAGGCACCAAGGATGAAATTCATGCTGCTACAGAATGATATGACTACACCTGTGTACTGCTTAAATCCCTTCATGTCTTCAAGCTAGAAGCACTTTCAGAATCCTGCTCATAGGCATCCTGCTCAGTACTTACCACAGGAGATGTTCAAATCCCAAGTCCCTGGAGACTGCCTGAAAGGCAGATCCCAGAGGGCTATACATTACTCCTTAGTATGCAAAATTGGTTACAGGTTAGTTTAATAAGATGAACAATAAACAGAAGGTATTCAAACAGTGCTTTATATGGGTTTTTTGTTTTTCTAGATCATAAAGCTGTGGCCACTAAGGAAGAAGTCATAGCCTGGGACAGTTTGGCTGCCAGGCTTACTGACCTGGTGCATATGCAGTGCACCCTTCCACCCGTCTTTCTGGACAGGCCACTCTTACATGGCTTTAATTCTCAAAAAAGGTGATTAATTTTGCATAAACTTCAAAGTCTCCATCTATGCTAAGCACTTTGGTCTTTATTTAGGCTTGGTGTTAAGGAAGAGGCACTATTAAAGGAGGCATTGTTCACAACTGTTGCAGATGTGATGAATTATGCCCCAGCAGTACCTCTGTTTCTCCAAAGTTTAAAGAGGGAATCTGACGTATAAGCTTGGTGGTCTTAATTTGAGCAAGTGAATCTATCAGTAGTATCTCAACACCTATGGAAATTTAACCTTTACTTTATGTTTGGCTAGCTAGTTATTATAGATTAACAATAATAATCAACTGTGACCCACATTATTTATTCATTCTCCTGCTATGCTGCCTGCAAACTAACTCCTGTCTGGAAAGTGAAGCATTTGAATGCTTTAGATTCTCTGCAAATACTTTGGTTTGGCTTTTTAGAAGGGTCTGAGTGAGAGGTATAACTGTGACAAAAGTAAGTACTAATCTTGTCTGTCTCTATATTTTGCATCATGTGGCATTGTTTGCATTCAGTTATTTCCAGAACTTTAAAGGGAATCTGTCATTCATTGTTACCAATTAGCTGCCTTTACAATATGACCTGGAAACTGTTTTCCCAACAACTTGGTATTATTAATAACATGCATTACAGCTGGGGCATGCCAGCAGTTGAGGAGTCACAGAGCAGCATGACAGTTTATTTTGGTACCTTGATGAGATTTTTGCCTGTGAAGTTGCACAGAATATAAAAGACTCTGGCAGTACAGCATTGGTGGGAGCACATTGCGCAATTTCCAGACTGTCTTATTTGAAAACATTTACATTCAGTGATTTTAAAAAGCATGTATCATAGTTTAGAACATGGAAAGGGACAATTCTGATCACCCTAATAATTAATAACACTATTCAAGTTTTTCAGTTACCACACAGACTTTCATTGGCCAGTCAAAACAGTTTCATCAAGACAAGTAAGAAGCATTATTTCTTGTGGTGAAATGCCATGCATCCCCAGCACTGATGGAGTCCTCTCCATGAAGTTGTGAACCTATAGGTGTGTCTTCACCTTATCAAGTCTAGTATGCAAAACTGAAGAGCTGTAGCCATACCAAAGCACTGACTAAAGTGCATCACTGGAGCAAAAGATGTTTCAAATACTACTATAGGTCACTATATACAACACGTCCTAAATTTGGCAGATAAATCACAGGCTTGCTCTTGCCACTCCAGACTGTCTGTTGTCCTGGTGCCAGTGCACATTAATCTGACAGCAGTCAGTGGTTTTGCTGTGGGGAGCCTTATGGCTGGGATCTATACTGTTGTTGTACATTCTGGGACTCCAGTCCCACTTTGCTGAAGATTGAACAAGGCAGAAAGCAAATCTCTGCTTTATCTTAGTCATTTGGCAACTTTCTAAATCTACACCCAAAAAATAGGTACACAAATATCCAATCCCTGTCATTTGCATAATGAAGTATCATCCCAATCCAGTTAATGACAAAAATGAAAAAATGTCTGTCTTGAACTATTTGTGAAGAAGCTGGGAAAATCTGGACCTTCTCCAGATTTTTGTTTAACCATTCACTAGTTAATGTAATTTAACAGTGTGTATGTGCAAGTCTGCAAGAAACTCTGGAAGACTGTAAGTGGCTCATACTTTCTTGCAATATTTGTCAAACTGGAAAACAAACTCAGCAGCAGACTTTTTCACAAGCTTAAGGAGATAGAGGTGCCCACTAAGTACATCTATGTTATTAACTGTATCACTACTAGGTAGAGTAGCGGGAATACATTTATGCAATTACTATCATCTCTGAATGCTACCGAGACATTTCCTGTAGCATAACAAGGCAGCCAAGCAAGCTAAGAGCTTACAAAGGTGTCAGGGAAAATACTCACAGTAAAGTACCATCACATATTGGCATAGAAAGTTTCCTGACAGTTTTCAGCTTACAGCGCATTGGAGTTAACACAGGTAATGAGTGAACAAATGAATCAATGGGCAGATGAGTTCTTTTCCCTCTCTTTTCTGAATGAAACTAAGTACTGTACTTATTTTCCACTGAGAAGTGAAATTAAATTGTCTGGGTATTTGATGACCTACTGTTTTTAGAAAGCTATTAAGATGCTGCTATCAAGTGGAGGACAGCTTTCTTGACCCTCTTCAGCTGGCTTATCTAGTGGCCACCTGATGACTTCATCACTTCACAGGAGGCGTATCTCCAGTGGTGACCACGTTTAACTGTGTCTTCCTTGAAGTGGCAATTTAGCAAGCAAGGCAACACACTGAACTGACTTCTCAATCAGGTGGGGGGGCCTTAGGGAGGAAGGGAACATTCTGTGCCATTTATCTTGCCTCTAAGGGCAGCAGTGGTACAACAGCTTTCCTGTTACTTCAGCTCATAACTTTTTTGCTGGGACTATGAATTAGAAGCACTCATGCTAAAGATAAAGAGTCTCTCTGGGATCAGAATAACAAGCAGAAAGATCCAACTCTTTTAGAGGTTCTGTAGTGAAAACATGGGTTTGTATAATACTGGCTCTTCATGAAATGTCTAGCTCCTAGCTCATCGTTCTTAGCTGATCCCAGCAATTTGATAGTGGACAAAATTTGATTTTGCTAGTGAGTGCAGTCACTTGGGCACATTAATGCCGAGTCCTGTTCATTTTGCTTGTCACTTTGTTAGCCTTCATGCAAGAGAAACCCAACTGATTTTTCTTTTTTGACTCTGAGAGCAAAAGAGGACCTTAGACATTAATAAACAGATTTAATGCTGAAAGCCTTTTTTTTTAATCACATATTTAGCAACAGCTTTTTGACCTTAGCTCTCATCAAGATCGCTGTGGTCTGAGCCTCCCACATCCATGTTAACTTTCTGTCAGGGATAATGTTTTCTAATAAGGTGTTTGAGTAAGGGAGGGTAGACAAGTGGGCACAGGAGCACAAGACAGCGTCTTACTTATTGGGTCAGCAGCCCAGATACTCAGATGTTGTATAAGTGCTCTGCTCACATAAAACCCTGGTATCCAGAGATAGCTCTTTATTTGGTCAAAAATGCATTCCCGTTAAGGCAGCAATTCTGTGGGCATCTTCCTCCATTGGTTAGTCAGGCAGAAGTTAAATGTGATGCTTCAGGGGTGCTTAAGGCAAAATCTTGTGTTTTCAATATCTAACCAGTGAGCAATACCCAGATTTGCTCTCCTGGATTTCCAGCACTTCCAGACAGAGGTATTTTCTCTATTTCTTTTATTTTACTCCCTGGTCTTTGATCAGTGCTGTTTAAAGGGCATAATGTTTCACCTAAAGGGGAGTGGTGGCAGATAGCAATCATTCATTAAAAAGAAACCCTTTCAGAGACAGAGGGAAGCAGGAAAGACAAATGGCAAAAAGATCCTCTAGGCAGATTTCTGGTTAAATACGTCTAGGGGCCCAAGTTCAGACACTTGCTCCAGGAGCAAGCAGCCTTTCTCACATCCTGGTTTTCAGTTGCTCACAAGCCACATAGGTGCCTAAATTTTGGGATCATGAAATGCATGAATGATTGTCTGCTCCATCCAGCTCTGAACCTTTCACTCAGGATTTCTGAACCATTCTTTGCAGAGAGCAAAGCTGCCCATCAGACAATGTCAGCAAATGAACCAAAAGGAGAACTGGTTTCACTCTGAAGTGAACCTATTGTGTGGGCACTTTAGAGTGTGGTGACAGCAGTTTAAGATGCTCCTTTATTTTTCTTCCTGCAGATTGTTCTTTTTAGAAAGCTAACCCTCAATCCGATTATTTTTTATGATCTAAGAAAAGGCCATGGCAATTGTTTATCTTTCTATGCTTCTATACGTTCTCTAATCTAAATCTAATCACTCTCCATTCAAAAGCAAAAGAGACTTCTACGGTATTTTGAGAAAAATCTTCTACTTGTAAATCAGCATATTACCATTGAATTTCAATTAATTTCACCCTTGGCTAAGTAGACTGCAAGGGATCTAGGCAGCTGAGTGATCTGGCCTTTTGGTTTAGTGGATTGTAATGTGCAAACTTGTAGGAAATAAAGGATTGGGTATAATTATAGGGCTTTACGCTGTCATAACCTAGCAGTGTATTTTATTTGAACTCACCAAGTATATTGCTCCATGGTAGAAATTCTTTTGTACTTTCCCTCTTTTTATTTATCTTTTTTCGATAAAAGTCATTACAGATCCAACTTTAAGAATGTAATAAAAATGAAGAAGAAAATGCTTTCCTGTCACCCAGGTCCCAGGGGGCGACACAAGAACGACACGGAGCAGCTCTGGTGGTAGCAAACTGAAAAAACTCTTAATTAAAACATCTGACTCCATATATATATCTTTTTAAAATCCCAGTGTCATTGGAGGGTTACAGTGCCATCTCCTCAATGCCACTGGGCAACCCAACTGTCCATCAGGTTGCTCGTCCTCCATAAAGGAATGCAAAACAATAAGTTATTTACATAAAGTGCGTCAGAAAGTTTGTGCAAAGAATGCAAACATCAGAAGGCTCAGTAAAACTTGAGAAAATCAGGGCGACACTTTCCCTATAGTTTTACAGGAATGCAGCCTTCAGAGCAGAAGTATTTTTCAAACTTAGGTGACTAGCTTGCATTGACATGAGTTGGTATCACGGCAGAAATATTTTTCAAATGCTTGGCCACAAAAGAAAATTATCAGCGTGTTGAAATCATGCCTTCTTGTTGTTGCACAAATCTAATCATGAGTAGCTTTAATTACCCAGAAGTAAAGTGGTGAGCCTTCTTAATACAGCATTCAAGTTCAATTTCCAGTCTTGCTTGTATCTCCATTGATGAACTGGTTGTAGGACCAAGCTTGGGAAGTCTGTAAACTGTGCAAGTGAGTAAAAAAGAAATATTAATACAAGGGGAAAAAGAGAAAAAATATTTTAAAAATCTTGTTCCTGCTTTTAAAGGATGCATGCAAGGATGCAATATGTTTGCAGGATACACTGTCATAAGATTACTGACATTAAATTTGGAGGAACTTCTCTTTCTGGAGGCGGGTACCCATTGCCCTCTGTCATGGTCCTTATACCTGCTGTCCTAGTTACCCAATCCAAGCATCTGCATGAGAGATCATGGCTATTCACTGAGGTTTCCACTGAGAGGATCCTATGGATTCTCTGATGCGATGTAGCGCTCACTCCTGTTTAAACCCAACCCCAGAATTGGCTCTTGTCTAGAAACAACCTTTCTCTCATTCTCCTTTGCAGAAATTAGGTCAAGGTGAAAAATGTAACATTATAACTAATGCTAAATTGCCTTTCCATGACATATATTATCCACACATCCATAGGTACATTAGTCATACTCCTAAAAATTAATAGCAATAATAGTAATAACAAGAACAATAATGTGCAAGCAAGTTGATCACATTGAGCTGAAAACTAAGTAGTTTCCATGGTAGTTAATTGTGTTTTGTGTGGCTCATTCAAACAATCTCAATTTCAACATGGAAAGAAGAATAAGAAAAAAACAAAAGAGACAATGTTTTAAAACAGTGTATACTGAGAGGATCTCAGAACTGGTCCTTCATCACCCCTGAGCACAAAGGCAGATGTCCAGCTGTAGTTCTCAATACCAGAATAATTTTCTAATAAATTCAGAAATGTCTCAGTAGTTTGAAGCACCTTTTACCACACATTCTCATCTCACTGGGGTCAGCCTACAGCCCAGCATTCCAACCCAACTACAGTATAGCAGAAATTTCACCATAACTTAAGAGAAACCAAGATTTATTTTCTTGTCTTTTGACTCTAGTCCTGGACTTGGCCAGGAGGTTGGTCTCTGCTGGCCACAAACGTGCCACATCCAGGATGAACTTGCTGAGGTCAGGATGCCTATGAGCAGTCTCCAGGTATATTTTCTCCACCTAAATATAATTTTCCAGCAGTCTAGAGTCTGCTATTACAGTATTAGAGAAGTTCTATTTCCTGTGTACATTCACCTTGCTATTTTCTTGAAAAAGAGATAGAGTATAGCAAACCATTTAATCAGTTTAAAACTCTTTTCTAACTTTATGTTCACTCTTTTTCCCAGGAAGTCTCCTAGACCTTCCTTGCTAACTCTTTAACTCTTCTCCATTACTTTATTTACATTCAGGCCTGCAATTTATAATTTTCTCCTTACTTGGTGGTTTTTTTTTTTTTTTTTTTTTTTTTTTGGGTTTTTTTTTTTTTTTTTTTTNAAATGCTGCCAGGGCCAAGAGAAAGAAAAGCACAAGGAGGAAAACTAAGGCAGGAACTTGGAATCTGGGAATTTCAGACCAATTTTTTGCTCCATACTTTTCCACTGTAACTTTAAACAGATCCTTATCTTTCTCAACACTTCTGTTATACTGATTCAAAGGAAGAAATTCCAGTGACTGCTCTGTACACTGGAGTTCAGAAGCAGCTAGCTTATCTAGGAGCTGGAAAGAGAGAAAATTACAGATGTTTACATCCTATCACATTTGATTAGGTAAATCATACCTTTGCTGCTATTGTAGGGTGAAATTGTATGCATTCCTGTTTTGTAATGAATAATCATAGCCATTCCACTTGGAGTTTCTAACTCTTGAAGCAATGTTGCTGTGTATTTTTAATGACCCAGAGAGGAGGACAAGGGCCAGAAGTGTTGGTAGGGACCACAGCCTTATTGTCTTTTTTTGTTTCATACTCCTTAAATATCCCACTCCCTTTTTTTCTTTTTTTCTTTTTTTTTTGGCTTGTTTTAAGCCTTTGTTCTCTGCCTTTCAAAAGAAAGTTCTGTTGTATGGCTTTAAATGACTTTACAGGCTGTTTTTACTATCACACACACACACTACATTCTACACAGTGAATGGCAACACTGAAATCAAGAACCATGCTTCTCCAACCCCAAACAAAGGCACTTCTACTTCTTGGCAGCACCAGGATTTGACCTGGGGGTCCTCTGGAGCAGGGACTACAAAAGATTAACATTTCAGTCTGCTGAGCCCACCAGTGCAGTTTTGCCTTATCTCATAAGCTCTGCCAGAGGAATGAATTACCCTAGTTCATTAAGACTCATTTTGAATTGTGGTGAGAGGTCACCACATAAGTCACCTCCAGTCTATTTTGCGAATAATATGGATTATGATAAAAGCTGGCTGGGAGTTTGAAGCTCAAGGATTTTGTTTTCTTTATCCTTCAAGGTGGGTAGAATACAGGGTGGGGAAACCCTGATCTGGACATTTCCTAGCACTGCATAGTAGATTATAGAAAAGTCCTTTTTTGTTCTTTTTTTTTTTTTTAACCCATGAATGGGTGACCTCTTGATCTCTCTGACCCCTTTATTTTTGCCATGAAAGAACTAGAACTAGCTCTGCCCATACAAAACCTTCTTTCACTTCAGTTTTCTCATGATTAAATTCCCTGCTGTGTTTTTGTTTAAGTGCTCTGATGCTGTCCTTTTGAATTGGGCAGATGTTTGACTCTTTGATATGGTGCTTTTTTAAAAATTTAGTAGTGGGCTCCAGTTAAGGCTTGTTTGTCCACATCAGGAATATATGAGAAGTGTTTCTACAGTGGCATTCATGTCTCACCATCTAAAAGTACTTTGCAAGTGATACACTGGGATGCAGTGATTGATAATTTGCATCAAAACTTACCTTGATGCACAGAATGCCTTACAAAATAAAACAAAGGCTGCCTCCATGTTGAGTAGATGACTGGGAATACATTAATTACAATTGTAGACCTCTTCAAAACTAACCATGTGAAACATAGGTAATGGAGGGTAAGGTTGAAAGCAGATGGCATATGATCTACTTTAATAACTTATATAGAAATAAGTGGGAGCCAGTCATTGGGGAAAAGATGTGAAAATAATGTTGAAGAAAATGGATCTGCTTCAATTATCAGTTAGTGCTGTACATGCATAATCCCCCTAGCTTTGTGGGAGCTGTGTTAATATATTAGTGTTGAAAGCATGGTCTTTAGGAGAGGGAAGGTAAACTTGGATAATGTTTAGACCTGGTGTTGGAAACAGAGCTTTATCAGGATTCAACTAAATCCAGCTTCTCTTTACCTGACCCTTTGTCAGGCCTCTGTAGACTGTGGTTATTAAAGATGTGTGTTCATATAACATTAGCAACTAATTGAGATCAAGGCATCATTTTGCTACTTGCTATACAAATAAACTGAATTTTGTCCCAGAGGAAAGATAAGCTTGAGATTTAGCAGAAGTCAGTAATACACCAGCTCAGCTAATGAGTCAATGTACAAATTTTGCAATGCTGGGCTTAGATTTGCTCTAAAAAGATGTATGAATTGAATTCCACTGGATCTGGGCATGTTTTCCTGTACTCCTCAGAGAAGCGAACCAAGCCCCAGGGCATCTCTCTCTTGGCTGCATTCCAAAGGTGCTCTGCATCATTTAGAGGCAGCCCCTAACTGGATTTGGGGGTCCAGGGTGTAATACTCCTTTTCACCATCTTTCTCACCTCTATGAGCAATCCAAGTACCTAACTTTAGGTAACGCTTGTTACCCCATCTATTTTTAATTCTATGCAGTCCAATATAAAACAAATAAACCTGAAATAACATACAATATATTAAATAGACTTGTACTGGCAACCAGCTTGCACTAAAGGACACACCCCATGGAGGCAATAGAGTTTAATTATCCACTTTAAAATGTGTCTAAGGTTTCAAGCACAATTTTTTCAACCTTTATTTAAAAAATAAATTTCAGCAGAGGACCAATCTTGTTCTGATCCATCAGGAGGGTGCATAGGATAGGTTTCAAAATGTAAATATAGTCCTAATATTTTAACCAAGAAAAAGGAGATTTCACATTAAAAAAAAAAAAAAAAAAAAAAAAAAAAGCTGGAAGTTCCAGTCTGGGAATGTCTTGCATTCAGGCTAGTCTTTCCATGAGATGCCATTAGTGTAGGCAAAGGGAAGCGCAGGGAGGGTTCAGATTTCAGTGGACAAGGCACAGACAGCTCCTGTTCACCTTATACCTGGAAACTAATTTCAGTGAGATGTGGCTGTGGATGAGTTAAACAGATCTGTAGTTTCCTTCCTTCCCATACTTCTCAAGAAAAAAGGTTATTGTCCCTTCCACAGCCCTGGTTTACAGAAGTATGGATATGAGGAAGGGAGAGTGAGAGAGATTTAAAAATGTGTCAGCTTTTGTTGTAAATGCTCCTCCGCGAGTCCCTTCGGGGGTCCCGGCTGGCTGTGGCACACACAGCTGTGGGGAACCTCTCCCGATCTCCAGGGGAGTCAGGAGGGCGGCTCAGGCTCTCACCTTCGCGGGTGAGGCAGGAATACGACTGCGGTGGAAGAAAGGAGTGGACTTCGAATGGAGGGATCAGTCCAGGTTTATTAAGGCAGGGACCCTGAGCCCAACATGACCTCACTTCGAAGACAAAAGCCCCGTATCGGAAAGTACCTTATAAAGGGAGGCGGGAACAATGATAGGGAGCCAATGGGTAAACATGGGGCTATGGACATTGGGAAGATGGGTCTCTGGGGAGACCAATGGGGGTAACCTGTGGGAGGAACCCCAGTTCCTGAACCAATCACTCAATGCCCTTAACAAAAGTTTCTAGGGGAAGGGATGGGCTGCTGAGTGACGGACAGGACACCAGGGAGGGGTTGAAGGAGGAGGCAGGGGATTGACATGGAAGGAGGAGGGAGGAGGCAGCATGGGCAGAAGCACTGAAATAGGGGAGAACTGGGATAAACCAAGGTACCGAACAATTATAAAAAAACATATAAAACACAACACAACAAGCTTTATCCTGGGAATTGCTGTGCTGAAGTAAATTATTGCCTAGAAGTGAATTATCATTTTTGTGAGATCTTAAAAACCAACAGCTGTGAAATTGACTTCTAACTGATTTTAATTGAGATGCACCAATACTTAAAATTCCAGAAATAAAAATCCTGGACGTTGTATTGGGTCTGGCGGGAATGGAGATACTTTTCCCCCCAGCAGCCCTTAGAGTGCTGCGTCTTGGTAGCTAGAAAGGTATTGATAATGTGCCAGTGCTTTGACTACTGCTGGGCTGTGCTCTACAGCATCCAGGCTATCTCTCCAATATTCCCCCTTCACCAGTAGGCTGGGTTCTTGGGAGAGGAACACAACTGGGACAGCTGACTCAAACTGACCAATGGGATATTCCATATCACATGGGCTCTGCTCAACAATAAAAACTAAGATAAAGGAGGAGGGAGGGGTAACAAAGTCTCTGTCTTTCTTATAAGCCTCTTTAAGTACTGAAAGGCCACATTAAGGTCTTTCCCAGAGCAGGCTCTTCTCCTGAAGAGAATTGGCTGAACAACCCCAACTCTCTCAGCCCATGTTCATAAGAGAGTTGTTCCATCCCTAGATACATCTGTGTCCCACCTCTGCACCTGGTCGAACAGGTCCATGGCTGTCTTGCACTGGAGGCCCCAGAGGTCACAGGACAAAAAGATCAAAGCATGGACTATTTCCCAAAATCAAACCCTTGTCTTGCTGGAAAAATTTACAGAGAAGTTGTGAAGAACACCATTGTTTATGAGATATGTCAGATATCTGTGGTCTTTCAGAGCCTTGGAGGGAACCACTGATGGTGGACAATCACTGGGGCTTTGGCAGCTGATATGATCCCAGCAAGAGATTATTATAGCTCTGCTTCTTTGTAGGGAGAATTATTTTCAAACCCAAGAGGGTTAAAGGACAAATTATCTTTATTAACATCCCAAATAAAGTTACTTTTTGGTGACAAGATTGTGAATATAAAACCATACTTATTTTCTGAAATTTGTAATATTTCAGAGCATGGAGTTAATCTTAGCAAATTTGTTAGGACACTTGTATGTTATTTATTGAGTATGAAACAAGAATGATAAAAGCAGGGTAGTGAGTATAACAGGTTAGTGACACAATGTGACTCCTTTAAGCCAATATATTCCAATTACTTTGTTTACTATTGTCTTTTCAGAAGACTTCATTTTAAAAATCAGGTTTTCCTAAAATTATAAGTTTTTCTTTTTTTTTTTCTTTTGAGTCTCTTTTTCGACACTACTGCAAACCCCACACTAACTCAGAAGCACACAGAGCTGACAGTGCACAAAGACATCTTGTTGAATGACATTGTTTAGGAGTTAGTTAGTAAATGCAACCTAAGTTTGGATGGCATGCTTCATGGAGCTGTAGGCTTCTGTGCAATCACTTTAGTTTTGTCACTGCATTCAGACTGAGTTAGCCATTCTTTCTGCCAAAATGGCTCCTCCAGGGATCCAGATGGATACTGCCACTCTCTGTGAGACACTTTCTGGTTTGGTCTCATAATCAGAACAAATGATGAGTGTGTAATAGAACACAGACAGCAATTCAGAAATTATGAGCAATCTATTAATCTTTAAGGGCTAGTATCACAAAGTAAGGAGTGTCACACTACTCCCAATTTAATTGAAAACTCTCTGCATAAAGGACAGTTAATGAGAAATGAACAATTTTGTGTTTCAGGAGAGATGAAGTGATGGAACCTCAGGGTATATCAAAGATTTAAGAATTGTATTTGACTCTCCTGTGACAGGTGGGAAATTACTTAGTCAAAAAGACATGCAAATGTCTTATACTCTGTGGTGCTGTTCTGGCAAACAGGCCAAACTTTGCCCACTTCTTGCTCTCTTTCTCTCACCTCCTCAGCATACACTGATGTCAGTGGAAAAGCAACAAGGTTGTTAAAACCATTGGAACTGATGCCATGAAGAAAGTTGTGTTTTGCAAGCTGATTATTAGAGCTAAAAATGTCATTGCTGTTGTGTTACAACTCACCAGGTTTAGTGGGCTCCATCTCATACCAGAAGGGGCATATATGACCTCCTTTATAAAAGTACGTTGGAAGAAATAGAGCACAAAAATGATTGGCTGGATAAAGTTTTTCTGTTTTTTAGTGATTTAAATGCAGGTTTGTATGTAGGAACTCTTGAGATTTCATCTGTCCTCTCAATTAACTACATTTGTTCCCAGTCTGTGTAACCATAGTATGGGGCTCATAGGAGCTACTTCTACCAGAATAAGGAGGTATGGGGATTTATCATTTAGCTTTGATTGCTACACAGAGTTTGGCACATTTCAGGAATTTAAGTCTAAATAAAATGGCCTGTTTGGGGTCATATTTTGGCCAATTCTGTCTCCTGTAAAAATGCTGCCTTTGATTCCACATAATCAATAACAAAATGCATTGGCCTGGAGACTTTACAGAAATAAACAATTTAATTGAGCATAATGTTTCCTTGGTAGCACTTTGTTCAAGGACAGAATAAGCTTTTATGAAAAATAAAGACAATTTCCATTTATTTCCTCCTGCTGTACTGTTTTAGATGAGGTCAAGCAATCTGTTTGGACATAATATGCTCTCACTTGAGATTTTTCTGATTCAAGATGAGGAAAGATGAAAAGCTCTGAGTGCAGGTTATTTTGAATAATATCTGTTTTGTAGAAGTTGCTGCTATTTGTTCTTTACAAAGAGGTTTCTTTGGGAAAGAAAAAAAAGACAACTGAATAAAATAACCCTTAACATACAATAAATAAGGTTTAGATTGTTGTCAAATGGGTTTTATTGATTGTGTTACATGTTTGCTACAAATTTTGGAGAGGTACTTGTATTTCAGTACTCCACTTTCATTGCACTGGCCTTGGTTTACTATCTCAGATCTATATATCTGTAAGTATGCATGGGAGGAATTCATTAAAGTATGATAAGCTGGAAGATGAGTATGAAGGAGAGAGTGAGCGTTATCAGAATGAGGGGAATGTAGAAATGCGTGAAATGTTTTTCAGTTTGGGAAAAACGTATTGCTTGTTATCTTCCTGAAAATTTGCAGTTGCACAGCAATCAAGGCAGTGTGATTGCAGCCTTTGGCTGCCTTGTAATATTGACAGAGACACCTGTAATATCACAGAATGCTGGTTTAGGAAAGCCATAGAATCCTAGAATGGTTTGGGTTGGAAGGAACCTTAAAGACCATTTTGTTCCAACCACCCTGTCATGGGCAGGGACACCTTCACTGGACCACGTTGCTCAGATCCCTATCCAAATTGACCTTGAACTACTCCAGAGATGAGGCATCCACAACTTCTCTGGTCAGCCTGTGCCTCACCACCCTCATAGTGAAGAATTTTTCCTAATGTCTAATCTAAACCTACTCTAAACCTGCCCTTTGTAAATTTAAAGCCATCACCTTCTCTTCTGTCCCTCTTTGCCCTTGTCAAAAGTCCCTCTCTAGCTTTCTTATAGCCCCTTTAGGTACTGGAAGGTGCTGTATAGTCTCAGATATGCTGTGCCTGAGCTGCTTCACTGCTTCATCTTAATACAGGCATGCACATGACCTGGGAAGTGCCACATCAAAATAAATAAAGATACAAAAAAATAAGCATTGGGCAGGATTTATCAGCACATTCAACCCGATGAATTTTAGTGTCTTGTGAATCAAATTGTGAACTAGATGGCAAAGTTCCTTTTAAACTGCATCTATTCAATGCAGACAATGAAGCCTAGAGGGCTATTTATCTGACCCTGAGATAGACACCTGCATTTGACCAGCCAAATGGCTTTCTAGACTCCACTGACTGTGCTGATTAGGTCTCCTCTGACTGTAATTGAAGTGTAGAAAGCCACCTGCCTCTCTTGTGGAGGTCTAATTTCAGGTGTCTGAATTTGGCCCTTTATCCACCTTCCTTTACTAGAGCTGAAATAAAAACTACACACTTCAGAAGAAAAAAAAATTATTTATACTTCACCATGGCTCCTGCTATTTTTTTCTGACTCTGCCTCATGGTCAGTGTCCCACTCAAATCGTGAAGATCGGGGATTTTTAACACTTTTAGTTGCTGGTTTATCTGAGAATTTACCTTTGATGCTGTTAACCTTTTCTTGATGCCTTTGCTCACATTCAGATTGCCTGAGATGTACCAGGCTTCTCTACAGCAGCAGCAAATTTGGCAAAAGGATTAGAGGAAGCTGGAACTGGTACTCTGGTACAGCTATTAGCAGCTAAAATATATTATGAGACTTTGACCACTGCCAGTGATTGCCACAGCTCTCCCAGTGGCAGCTTTACAACAGACCCAAATATTTTGCTTCATTTCTTCCTTTTTGTTTGTGTGTATTTGTGCATGTATATATTTGCTGTCATCATTATTCAGGTTTCTACATACTGGGCAGAACAGAACACGAAATGTTTTTTGAAACCTTATCTCTTTCTCCTATGCTTTTTACATGCAGTCTCAAACCCTATCTACAACTTAGTATGTTAAGCAAAAATGTTAGTCTGTTTCTTCTGTAATGCATCTGTTCTCTATATCATTAATCCTTTATTTGCACAGGAAGACAACTGACATTTTTCTTTTGGTAGGATAGAGGTACTAAAAGACAAGAAACATCTAAATGATACAGACAAGAGGGTTTTAGAAAGCTGTTACTTTTAAGCCAGCGTAGAGTTGTTATTTGCATTTCTTGCTTGACAGCTGCATTTGGGAGCTTTCTAAAATGTGGCTGCTAATACAGACTACATATTGTTTTACAAAAAAAAATTATATTTTTCCATACCTTTCTGCAAGTCTGTGCACAGACTGGATGATTGCTTATGAGGGAAGAATATGCCAGATAACAAAAACAGTATCTATGGGGCTGACCTAGGCTCATCCTAACAGCACCTTAGAAACATTTGGATGGGAAAGGACTTTAAAGATCATCCCAAATTCATTTTACTTGTCTTGAACCACTTTAAAATATACTATTACCACATTGGACTCATGATTTGTGTATCCACAGAACCCCATGTCAAAACGTGGTTAAAAATTAGGTCATCTAATTACCTGAAACTAAGAAGGTGTTGACTAGTGCCTTTCTACCACCCCAGTAGAGTGGGAACAAACTTGGAAAATGACGTGTAAGACAGGTATGGAGCTCCTTTTGCTCTGGCAAGCAAGTAGATGGATGTTCTTGCAGCCAGTCTCCAAACACTTCCAAATGCAAAATGGGAATTTGCATCCCAGAAGATAAAAGAACGCTTTATCTTCTAAGCATGATTACTTGTTTTCAGCTAACTGAGCAGTTGGCTGGAGACAGGAAATTTAGAAGAGCTGTCTTGGAATGAGTCCATTCAAAGAGCTGTTCCAGAGAGTAAGCCCCCTTTTGCATGCATATACAGGTCTTTCTGAGTGCTATATTTATTAGATAGTCATCTACTAGATATTAATATCAACAAATGTGACTTATGTGCTTAACAAGGGGGTGGAGATGCTCGCATGAGCTGCATGATGCTGTGGGTTGAAGCTTGTTGTAGTCTGTTGTTGTCTGTACTGGGTGCTACTGAGTTGTTAGCATAGCTTGCAGCAGGATTCGGGTTATTTGCATGTACTCCTTAACAAAGTTGAGCCGGTTAGCTCCAAGAAAGCTCTCATTACCTCAAATGGATTCTTAGTCATCAAGAGCCTTCCCCTTTTAGGAATCATAACGTATAAAAGTTAACCAAATGTGATGCACTCTTGGCTGTGAATACTGGTGTATAAAGCTTTTAGCTGTAACCTGATTCACATCTGCTCTCAGCACTTAAGCTGATGAAAAGTGACAAGCCTGAACCACTGCCACTGACCCAGGCTCTTTCTGTCTTTTTGCTAAGTAAATGACAAAAAAAAAAAAATCATACTAATTATTGATAACAATCTCTAATTTCCAAACCCTTTGCAGCATTATGTGTGTTTCTAAGCACAAAGTATTGGCTTCAAGGGTCACAGTCCGGTTAGTCAATCAAAAGCACCAGGACTTGTTATGAGGATGCATGCCAGTTTGGAAAAAGTAATATTTGTTCTCTCCTGGCAGCCTAAAAAAGCTAAAAATTACCCCTAACCTTCTGCTCAGGCTTGAGATGGTTATCTGTATAATTTACTAACTGATCTTTGAAGAAGTTTGGATTACTTGAAATGTACACACAGACAGCCTTCCTACTGCACAGATAAAAATCTTGCAGTGAAATCTGCACATTCTGCTGCCAATGCTCAGTGTTCGGGGAAGTGCCAGTTGGACGAGCTGCAATGTAGCACCATTTGAACCCCACAGCAAGGGGATAAACACAAGCATATTCCTCCGGACTGTGAAGGTGCAAAATCCTTCTTGCTTTTGCATTTCTCTTAGTGTTTTTTCTCAAGTTTCTTTGATTTTGGTATCAATTCTTATTCTCCTTTCCAAAGGGATGAGTACGCACCGTTGTGTGTTATCGTGTGCCTCCTGGTGTTCTCTGTATGTTGAAGAGACAACTCCTTTACTGCCATTAGAGAAGCACAAAGCTCCCAAATACACTTTGGTGCCAGTTCCACTCACAGGTGAAGAAGGCAATGATTCTCTCTGCATTATGGAATGCTGTGATGTGTGCTACTGGGGCCTGCATTTCCAAGCCAAGCAGCAAGCAAGGTTACCTCATCACCTGTGGCAAAACTCATACTAATAGGTTCAGTATTAGCAGGATATAAGAGCTCAGACTTGTAACCTTATTAACAATCCCACTTTTTGACCTGGAGCTGAACTGAGTCCTGTAGACACAGCAGTGTCATACCTGCTCACAAGATACTGCCCAGACCTATAAACACTATCTGAGTGACTGAAGGGTGAAAAAGAATCTTCTGTTGTCTGCATCCTCAGTTTCCCACAAATGTGAAAAAAAAAACCCAGACCAAAAAAACCCACAAAAACATGGTACTAGAGAATATCAAGGAACAATTTCCAAAGGTAATCCCTTTAGCTGTCCTGGCTCTAAAAGTGAAAAGCACAGGATGCTTCAAGGGAAACCCAAACTAACCAGCTGCCATGACTTACATAGCTACAAATCAGAGGGCAGATTTAGATTAGATATGAGGAAGAAATTCTTTACTGTGAGGGTGGTGAGACATTGATGCAGTGCCCAGAGAAGTCATGGCTACCCCATACCTGGAAGTGTTCAAGGCCAGGCTGGATGGGGCTCTGATCAACCTGGTCTAGTGGAAGATGTCCCTGCCCATTGGAGAGTTGGAACTAGATGGTCCTTGATTTTCAAGACACTTGGGATATTTGAGGACCTTTTTCATGCTTTTGAGATGATCAGACTTCAGAGAATGGTGGGGTATTGTTAGCAACCAGTTTCAGTTAAGTCAACAAATGTTGCAAACATGTTTAGTATACTCTGTTTGAAGCTTTTTGGACTCCTGCAGCAGAGTTTCACTAGGGATTCAAGGTTCCTGGATTTGGGTGATATGTGAGATGAGTACTGGAAATTATTCTGATGCTCTTTGTTTTGCTGCTAGGTCTTATCTTTCTAATACCTTACTGAGTAAAGCTAATAGGATGGGAAAAGTAGGAATGTTTTTTATAGAGCCTGTGACATACCTTAGCATTAGCAAAGGAGTGTTTAACTACTGCCATGTGGGTGTGCATTCAGCTCTCTGACAGCAACTAAATATGAACAAAAGTGGGGGGAAAAAAGGAAATCTTCATGAACCCACTTGGATGCCATAGCTGAATTACATTCTCTATGAGTTAAAGCTAGAAAGGCAGACTTTCCTAACAGACATAATTTTCTGTTCTAACTAAATGTAGCCTGAGCAGTTGAATCTACTGACAAGACAAGGCACCTATTTTGGATAAACCATTTTTTTTATATCATCAGTATTTTGATATCTTCCTCCCCTAATAACCCTAGTATTTCCATTTCTTAAATACATCCCCATGCTCCAAGTGTTTTGTACCATTTTAAATAGCTTACTCATCTTCAAAATCCTGACATCTCCCAAAGTATCTGTGCTATTTAGACACCTTCTTTGTCATCATATAACTGTGTTTTGTATATTTACCATTGGAAGTCATTCCTCATTAGTGAATCCTTCTACATTCCTGTGAACAAAGGGCTATGACAGTGATTACATTTAATGAACCCCTGCTGTTTTGACATATCTTAGGCTTCATGAGACTTGTGTCTGTGAATGCAACAATAGTCCCAGAAAGCTGTGCTCCTCATGATCTTGTGTGGATCATCAGAGCAGGACTGAAAATGGACAATGAAACTTTTGACAAGTACGGTCTTGGGAGAAGAGACTTCCTTCTTGCAGGAAATCTTTGGAGTTTTTCTTCCCTTACTCATTCAGATGTCAAGGATGAATGAATTCCTGCCATAGCTTGAACCAGTTATTCACTGATCCAGAAGACAAAGATGCACAACTGGGTAAACTATTGTACTCATAGTATAAAAAATGATTACACTTTAATCTTAGACAAGGAGCATTTTCAGGATAATCATCTCAACAGGTTTATCATTCCAATTAAAAAATAATGGCAACTTTCATCGTGATTAAGATTTTCCAAATAATCCTTTTATTATTGCTATTATTTCATAAGCTTTTTTCATTAGGATCTAATAGGCAGAGGTTTCCATTGTGATCTGTCCTGTGTCCTGCAGTTCTCAGGTCTCTGTGGCACACAATCTTCTGCACGGCCAGCACCAGAGAAACTGTGAATGGAACAGAATATCTGCATGCTGCAGAAAATGAGGTGGGGAGGAGAGGTGTGCAGTGAAAACACATTTCACGAGAAATAATATTGCCTCAAAACCAAGAATAATATAAAGGACTTTATTTCCCTACCTCTGTAGTTGAGTTTTTGGTGTTTTTTCATACATCTCTTACACTCAGACTGTATATAAGTAAAGGGTTTCCAAGTGCTTTATGTATAAATAAGGAATACTAATCCATTTTATATGATGGGAAAGAGATGATGGTAAGGTAAAATAATTAGGTAGGTGAATGGCAGAAAATGCACAGCCAAGCTCAGCATAAAACCTTTTCCTCCAACACTTGAAATATATTTTTGGACCATGTAAAGGTGGTTTTGGAGGAGGAATAAAACTCCATCACTTTTCACCAAAAATATGTTTGCATTTTTTTTCTTCACTGTCACTGAGTTTGTGGTAGGCAAAATTGACTTTGTAATGGTGAATGCTGTCATGAGTTTGTGTGGTATTTGAGATTAAGTTAGATTCTCTTAGTGGCTACACCAGCCAGGAAAAATAAGTTTTGATTTTCTTCATAAAAGCAGGACAGAAAATATCCAATTTTTTACTCTATTTAAAATAAAAGTCTTAAAAAATGTGAGTTTCATGAAGACTCAAAGGACTTTCAAGTCAGATATACAGAAGGCATTGCTAAATATATAAGGTTAGAAAATGTGTGTTCAGGTTGTTTCTGTCTGTCTTTGGATAAGTAATTGGACTCAGTGTTTGGATCAGTTACAGTGGATTATTGTACATTTTTTTCTCCAGGCAGCCACGCTGATTGTGCCCAAGCACTGCAGCCTGCCCATTAAATGCTTCTTTTTGCTTCATCTCTAGAAATACTTGACACTTCCTGGCTGAATGAGGTCCATGACTATATAGCAAATGTCATTCTCCTGCAAATGCAGAATAACTTCAGAATTGTTTGGCTATGCTGCATTAGTGCCAGCCTTACATAGCTGAACAAACAAGAACCAAGTCCATAGTAAGCCCCAAGGCAAGATATTGGCAAGAGCAGCAACATCTTTGCAATGTAATCCAGCTTTTAGATCTAAGTCAGTAATAGCTTTCTTTCTCTTCAGGCACAATTGCATGGGCCTGCATCTTCATTTACATTTATAATTTAAACATGTATGTGTAGATCTTCATGTGTGATAACAATTTATTTTTAAAGGGAAGTAAGGTCCCTTGAGGGAGAAAATGGAGGTGCTTGGAGTGTATGGCACAGTGCTAGAGATGTCATAGGAGATCTCTCCCTATGAGATTGCAGGCAACACTAGAAAACAGAGTTCCAGATAACCCATCATGGGTTGAAAATAGGAACCAAATCTTTCTAATGTTACTGGCTTTTTCCATAGTAAGTGGATGAAACATTTTTACATAGTGTGATATAGGACAAAGACTAATTTTGAAGCAGGAGCTTCTTTTCAAAGGTTTCAGTGTTGATAATGTTAGCAATCTTATTGCTAGTCAAACCACATTTGGGATTCAACTTTCTCAGTCAGATAATTCGGCAAAAATCTCTCCCTTCATTTGAAAAGGAAAAGATTCTCAGATTTTTCCAGTCAGAAGGAATGAACTTGAAAGCATGTCCTAATTCTGCAATAAATTGTTAAGATCCAGGAAAAAACTTCTAGCCCTTTTCTTTGCTTTATCCCCACCCTCCCCACCTTCTTACTGAAATTACTATTGACACATAAATATGTATGGACTCAGGAAGACTGGGATGTGTAAGAAAAGACAACTTTTTTTTGGCCCATAAATTTGGGTTAGGGAATGTGTCAACCCTATTGGATGACACCACCACCACAAATGGTCTCTTCATCTACTTGTTGGGTTTTCTCACCCTATATCTCAGCTCCCCTGTCCATTTTTCTAAGAAGACTACAGCAGGTTATCCTTAATATAAAGTATAAAAACAAAGTATTCCTACTGGGTTTCAAACTGGCATGGCAGCCTTGCTTCTTTGCTGCCTATTTGGCAAGTTACTTCCCTTCTCTCTGTTTTTGTTTCTTCACCTGTGAAATGGCCTCCTTCCAAAAGCACTTTTGAGTTCCACAGGTTTCTGAAAAAGCAGAATATGAAGAGTGGAGCTGATATGTAAGAAAGGGAGGGTAGCCACTTTGGCAAGGAAAAAAGGGGAAGCAGAGAGTTCTTATATATAACATAAGAAAAACAGAATGAGCAACAAGGGATGAAGGGAAGTTGAAAGCAAAGAAAATGTATGGATGTGAGAGATCAGTTTAATGTGGGGACTTTTAGAGGTTAATAGCTAAGTAACAGAGGAACCTGCATTGGTCAACTCTGAGGCTGCAGATGAATCATAGGATTATAAGTCTGAAAGAGGTTCAAAAAACCCCAGGACAGGATCAGCTGTATCTCTGTCATTTCTGGTGCATGTTTCTGTAATTTGTTTTGAAGACGTCTTTTGATGAAGGCTCCACAAACTCCTTAGATCATTTATCCCTGTGTTTACCTTACCCTTAGGAAGTTCCTCTCATGGAAATAGCCATGTAGAGAGAAAATGAATGTCATTTAGAACTGAAGGAATTTAAATATTGTGGTGCCCGGCATATTGACATATGATAGGTCAGGGAGCAGAATCAACATATATAAGACTTTAAAATTGACTTCTAGAAAAAAAAATGTATCCTTTCTTTTCTTTCTTTCTTTTCTT
>WBNO01033442.1:0-32698 GCA_013400575.1 Peucedramus taeniatus
CTTCCTCCCTTCCTTCCTTCCTTTCCTCTCATAGTTACACCCAGATTTTGGCTGTTTCTTGCATTTCATAATCTACCAGCAAAGAGCTAAGACAAATTATGAACACTTATCATGCATGCAAGATCAATTTGAATATTTGAGGAAGGACCCAATAGAGTACATGGGGTCCAGCCTGGAGTCTGGGATAAAGAATCCCATATTGCAGGAGAGGAAAGGGTCCTAGATGGGAAGGGATCAGGTTATCCCACTCCTGGGGCATGTCCCATAGCTCTCCCTCCTGCTGCATGGCAATCCCAGCTCTCCCATGCCATTAGGGGTACATGTGCAGCACAGATCATCCTATGGAATGATGATTCCAGCACCACCCTGGGCAAAATTAGATCATACTTTTGAGGATGTTGGAGGAATTAGGAAAAATGAGGAAAGAAAGTACAATTTAAAGTACAATTTAAAAAAAAGAAATAAAATTACAATTTAAACCTCCTCATAGTTCACTAATTTCTCCCAAGTCTCTGATTTCTACCAGGACACCAGAAACAGGATGGTGCTTTTCAGAACTACTGAGTTACTGTCACACACTCAGCAACGCTGCCAAAATCGATTGGTTTGTACAGCTGAGAGCCAGTCCTGACCTCAACAACCCTACTGAACCTAATCAGTGTAGTTTGTGCCAAAACACAGTCCCTCACAATAATTTGTATTGCACACATAGAAACAGATGCCTCCTTTCAGTGTGTTTCTCATGACAGGCAGGATGAGAAGATATTGAATTACAATAAAATCCTATGACAGCAGCCTGCCTTGGGATCTTCTCCAGTGAACCTGTTTTTGTTTTTTTTTTCATGCAGTGAGACATTTTTGCAGTCTATGTTTGACTTCCCAAAGGATATTTAATTCTGTAACAAAGACAGACAACCATTCCCTGCTTGATTTTTTTTTTTATTCTTAACAATTTAGATCTGAAGACTAAATTGTATTACAGACTCATTGTGAATGGCTTTCAGAGTAAAAAATCTTTATCTCACATATTTCGTACTCCACAAGATGTGTCCTGTTGAGTAGAGGTTTGCAACCATATAGTGAGAAGTATCTACTAACTTAATTTACTGTACTGAGCACTTCAGAAACATGGCTGCAGTAAAATAAACAACATCAATTCAATTATTTTCTCTTATGTCACACTGTAAACTTCATAAACATGTAAATTCAAAAATCTCCATAAACACTTTGGTATTATGAATCACTGCAGGGTATCACAGCTGGTTACCTGCAGAAATTGTGTCTGGAGCTTAGTCCATCATTTAGAGGCAGCAGCAGATGTTAAAGGGAAACTGCTTTATGTAATCATCCAAAACAAAAAATAAAGCAAGAGGAGCAGCAATATACTTAGCTGGACATTTTTGGCATCTGTTTGATACAATATCAGGGATCTGAATATTGTTAGTGAATCCATACACATGTCTGGGAAAGATCATTCTGAAATGTGTTTGTTCAGAGCAGCATTGCTCTCAGGGTGAGTTCTGACAGTAAATCAGAAATTAGACTTGCCCATGAACCACAACAACAAAAAGGCTGCTACCCACAGTCCTGCCTAGAACTAGGTCTGAATTCAATTCATATTCTATGGTCACCACCACCATATGTGTCTATTTTCACCTGGGATTGTCACAGGACCCTTTGGCATCTGAGTGCCTAAATCCCAGCATGAAGCAGATGTGTTTTCTGGTTTCCCAGACTTTGCACCCAGTTCCTGTCCTTAAAGGAACTGCTGTGTAAGATGATTTATAGTGTTATTTGACAAACACCTGCACCTCTGACCCAGCATGGCACGAGTTGTGTCCTGCAATGATGGATTGCTTTCCAGCTGTTTGCCTGCTCTCTGACCAGTCTGGAGTATTTCAGATCTGTGGAAGCTGTGACCAGTCAAAAATGCCTCACATGCCATTTATATTTATGTAGAAAGAGGTAGTGGAAGGGCTTCTTTAACTCTCCAGCTCAATTACAGTGCTCCCTCTAAAAGAAACCCCCCTGGAAACTGTCAAAAGCTCTTCATGAGGTGCTGCTGACTCCAGGGGAAAAAGGCATTCATTTCTTGGGTTTGAGACCTGCTTCTATTTGTTATTTCCCTCTGTGTTTCTTCAATGAGTTCCTTCAATGAGTTCCAAAAAGAAGGGAATTTCTTATTGATATACTTTTAACCACCAAAGTGGTGGTTTTCCTTCAGTAAGAAAAAAACTGAAAAATAAATTATTGATAAAGACAACTCATGGAACAGTTGTAAAAACATGCAGGAGATAATTTAGATTTGATGTTGCACAATGTTTAGGCCTTCTGTGAAATGCACCTAAACAAAAAAAAATATTGTTGAATAAATTGAAAATATTAATGTTTGGTCATTTAAAAGAGAGATCTTAGAAAAAAGGTCATATCTAGTTAGAAGCAAGTGGATACCATCACCAACAAGGGACTGAGAAGTGTGCAGTCTTCATGTAATGTCTCTGTATAAGTAAAAACATCAGCCAGAGCAACTGCATTTGAACCTGACCTACTTTTTATCACTATCAGCCAGAAGGGAACAATAAAAAAAAAGACAAGGCCAGGTATGTATGACTTGAAAAAATAATCTGTTTAAGGTGGGGAAATATCCACTCATTCTAAAATAAAAAGTTCTGATTATATTTTCTTTTAAAAAATTATATATTATGATAAATAAACCGTACTTAGACACTGATGGATAGGCCAAGCACTTAGAGATTATAATATTTGCTGACTTGGCTGATGAAGTCCAAGGCCAAAAGTTTACAGGGTGAAATTTTCCATTTATTGGCCAGTAGTTTGGCATTTCTGTAATGTGAGAGCAGTGACATTTCCTTCTGCTTTGTTGACATGTTAAAGTTTGCCCACAAGGTTCTGCTGATTCCCATACATAGGAAATTTGCAGTTCCAAGATGAAATAGCAGCAGTAGCTGCTTTTACCATGTAAATTTGGGAAGTCCCAGTTAAAGACAACTGATGCTCAAATGAGCCTTTGGGGATGAATTCTCAGAACAGGAGGCTGATTGCCGACCCTTGTGCAGGTAGGGAGGGCTGAAAAAATCTTGAGTGTAGTCCTGAAAGTCACATTACACACAGGTTATAGGCCAGGCCTTCAGTATATGTAATTCACAACTGTTGCACTCAAAGTGGATGATGTTGATTGCACTTGCCTGCAGCATTTTTTTTCCACTGATCTTATCTAACCCACTAATTTCTGATGAATCTGCCTCATATGTTTTTTATATAAAACATCTATAAAATGAAGAATATTTTTTGCCATTGATACATTGATACTGTGCTCTACTAGATTTTTCTTTTTTGTTGGGCTCTTTTCCTTCCTTTTTACTGTGTAAGGAGAGAAGCAGAGAGGAGGAAAAAAAAAGAAGGGATACATCATGAAAAAAAAAAGGATTAAGAGAAGCATTTCTCTCTTCCAAATTAAACAAAAGTGTTGTTCTCCCCCAAGCCCATTCTCAGCCCTGCCCAGTGACAGCCTGTGTATTATATGTATTATAAGGAGTTTAAGGGGTAAAACTGGAAAAAAATGGCATTCATTGCCCCTGAGTTTCCTATTATTTATTTTATGAAACAATAAGTTTCATGAAATGGGAGCTGTTCTTCCCTCCCAAACACAAAAGATGATAATGTATCCTCCTTATAACTGTCATTTTTTTCTCAAGAAGGAATGAAAAGACTTAAATGTATTTATGTAAATTAATGGAAAGTGCTTTCTCACACAGAATAAAATACCTGCAAGGCCTCAGAAACCATAGGCCACAGGATTTTGTGCCCTGAAGGGCAGGGACTTCAGAGTGCCTATGGCTTTTATCCTAATGCTGACCTTTGGTTTGGCATGTTCTCTTCCCATTCCTCACTTTTGTTATCTTCCTCTTTATTTCAGGATTTCCTTTGTCTTGCTCACATTTTTTTCTGGGATTCCTTTACATTTAGCAGCTCCCTACACTTCACCACAGAGCTCCCTCACATATGGCTATTTTACATGGATCTGGCATCTTTATAGAAATTCAGCTGTTCACTTGTGTTTTCCAGTTTTCCTGAAAATTTCCTTGCCTTCAGTTCTGTAGAAAGATCATCTTTCTGCTGAGATTTCATCTGTAACCTTTCATTTCTTTCCACATTGTTACCATACTGGCTTTCTGCACTGTCCAGCACACAGTGGCAGAGCACCAAGCCTCTTCCCACTCTAACTGCCTTTGCCATCTGGCAGGTTCAGTGCAAATCATCTTTCCTTTCTGGACACAGACACTGGACAGCAGAATGATCCTAGCCTAAAAAACCTTGCCAAAATTCTGTTCTGTGAATTGTTAGCCAACCTCAACATAAGGACTGAGACGCAAGTTCTGTACATTGACTTTAAAAACAGAATTTCATTTGGAGAAAAAAAAAAAACAACACAAATTAAGAGATTTAATATAAGTTTTTATATTTTTACGCACAATATATGTAAATTTATATTGTATACATTTAAGTATATATGTCATATATACATACATATACAGAGATACTCAATTGATGGAGTGAGAGGCAAGGACCTGGCTCAAAAGATTCCATGACAACTCCTGCAAAAGAATATGGAGGGAGTGCCCTGAGCCTGTCCAGAGGAGGGAGTGGAGCTGGAGAAGGGTCTGGAGCACAGGTCTGATGGGGAGCAGCTGAGGGAGCTGGGGGTGTTTAGCCTGGAGAAAAGGAGGCTCAAGAAAAAACCTTATTGCTCCCTAGACACCAGAAAGAAGGTTGGGGTGAGGTGGAGAAGGGTCTTTTCTCCCAAATAACAAATGGTAGGACAAGAGTAAATGGCCTCAAGTTGCACCAGTGGAGGTTTAGGTTGGATAATAGGAAAAATTTCTTTATTCAAAGGGTGGTCAAGCATTGGAACAGACTGACTAGGGAAGTGTTTTGCCTCCCCTTCCCTGGGAGTGTTCAAAACACACACGTGGATGTGGCATTTGGGGTGGTTTAGTGATGGTCTTGGCAGTGCTGGGTTAACAGCTGGACTCAAGGATCTTAAAGGTCTTTTTCAACATAAAAGATTCTATGATTCTGTGTACTCCCAGATCTTTGTGATAAATTTTAAAACAATGGTTTGAGCTAGTTGAAGTGCCTGGTGAATGGGGCCTTTATGGAGCCATTCTCTGCAGGTTTAAAGCTGGTCCAGACCATTAAGGACTGAAACAATCCTGCTGAAATATTTCTGCTATAGTTGCATATGAAATTGAGTTCCTCAACTGTGTCACAAATTCATTATCCCAACTAGCTGCTGGAAATCCAAAGATTTTGAAGTCTGGAGGATGGCAGAGGATGGCTGTCAGTTTCCTGCATATCCTTCATATGTGTTTGGGTCTTTTTAATCTGATAAGGCAGCTGAATAACTGGTAGCAATACTGTGTGCAATTCAGAGCTATCTAAATATTTAATTGCTATATATGACTAGCTGGCAGCTCAGTCAACTCTTGAGGGAGAGAATAAAGGCTGAATAAGGTCCACAATAGGATCTCTACCATACTCAGGCACCAATTTTAAAAAATATATTTTAGTCTTTTTGTGGCTTATACTCACTTCTTTAATGTTCTCTAAAGTAGCCACTGAATCCCAAAGTTATCAGGTCAAATAGAATTTGTAAACAGAGAGATGGCAAACTCACATCATAAAATGCAAACAGGAAAGGGTCAAGAATAATAAAACACTTGTAACAAAAACAAAAAAAAAAAAAAAAAAAAAAAAATAGAATCCACCCTCAACACTCCCCCAAAAGAAAGTCTCAAACAAGCAAAGCCATCAGACAACAACAAAACACTAACAAAAAAAAAAAAAAAANAAAAAAGGCATTTTCCTTCTCCTGACTGTGCCTGTTTCCAGGCTGCAGGATTGCTCATGAATAAACTTCCAAGAGAAGCAATGTAGTCAGGTTGTGTGCCCTTGAGAGTGTTCTTCTAGAAGGCTTACAGAGTTTTAGGGAATTAAGCAGCTGACATATGGGCTACATTTTCCCAGAAATGAAGACCAGAGGATATTTCATCGACCTAGACTTACCTTCACAGTTCTCTCTGTGCTGTGCTTCATTAGATACACTCTTGTCTGGCCCATTATGTCCTGTCCATTTCTGAGAAGCAGCCAGGGAGTGACCAAACAAGTCCAAGAAGTCAGATGACATAGAGTTAATCCAATTTGTCCATCCTTGTAGAGTGAGTCTTGTTTAGGTTGTAACTTCTGCAAATGTATAACTTAATAGCCACATCATTTTCCTCATGGTTGTTAATCACCTATAAACTGTCTGCCATGTAGAGACACCTTAAGCTGGGGAATGCAAATAATTGCACAGCTCTTGCTTCACAATTGTTGGGTTTTTTTTGCAGCAAAGCACTCACCTGTGTTAATTAGTTAGTACCTCTTTCCTTTACCCTCTTTTGCCTTTGTCCTCCTTTTCTTAAGAGCAGATTAACTGGTGGTAGCTCTTTCAACTATCTCCAGTCACACAGGGTATGATTGTGGCAGTTGGTCAATGCTTGCATAATTTGAGTGGAAAGGGACCCTTTAATGAAAACAGTATTTCCTTCACTCCCTCCCCACATCCCAGCAGCAAAGCAAGCTGCTCTGCCAGCTCAAGCCCTCTGTGATCAAGGCCTGTGGCATCAGACTGTCTCCTTAGTAACAATTCAGCTAAACTGTTGGGCTGACCTAGTGGTCCCTTGGAGGTTTTCTCCGTCCCAGAGATGGAATAATTTGGGAAATGTGTATTTAAAATGCCTCCTGGAACAGCTTGTGCCAGAGCTAAGCTACAGTGACTGTGTTTACCCTGAAAATGAAGGAGAAAAGTTTAAAATGAAAGGAAATATAAGGGAGAACTGTAGTGTATTCTGGTCTGAAAACCAAAATACAATCAGTAAGGTATTTTTTTTTCTTATAAAGAATCACTGTAATTCTGTAATTGTTCCAAAACCACAAGAGTCTGGAACAGGAAACGAGGGTTCAAAAGGTAGACTTTCAGCTGGCATTTTTTCCAACAAACTGATACTAAATGAAAGATAAAGCCTCTAAGGATATACCCCTTTAATACTTTTACTTTTGATTTCCCCAGATATTTTAATTTCAAGAAGTTCTGTAAATTGGCAATCCTGCAGAGAAACCTACCCATCCTTCCCAGTTGGCTGTGCTTTTCTGAACTATGTGATTCTCTAAATCACTCACCTTCTCCTCCTGCCACGGGAGACCCAGCTGCCCCAGCAGCCAGCTTTGCACAGACAGGTCCCCTTAAGGATGTGGAAGTTCTCAGCTTGTCTCTGTGACATATCTTTGTTCTTTATTCCAAGACCTTATGGTAGAAACCACCCACCCTGTTTTGCCGAGGCTGCTCTGGGGAGCTTTGTGATGTGAGTTGTGCTCATGAGGGATCTGTGTAATATTTGATGAGAAACAGAGCTGCCTTTAAAGTGAGCTGCCCTCACTAGACAACACTCCTGGCATCTGTGCTGTGCATACCTGTGTGCAAGGATGGCTCATTACTCTTCACAGTGCTTTATACAGCTTCAGGCAGTTTTGCTTGTCCATGCTGAGACTGACAGTTTCTCTCTCCGTAACCCTCGTTCTGTAGTCAGCACATGTTTTGTCTCCTACTTCCACAGCTTTTATGCAATTCAGGAAGTCTTTTCAGAGCTACAACCCATTTTATCCTCTGTTTTAGGATCTGTGGCCTGACTTCCAGGGGTCCCCCCATCGACTGCTTTCTGACAAATGCAATTTCTACAGCCTAAAGGCAGCTTTACAGCAGCTACTCAGGATTTTTTTCTTTTGACATTAATTAATCTGTTGGTGTTGCAAGCAGCAAAAAAGAGCCTTTCAAAGTTCATATTCTTTAGTTTTGCACAATTTGATGATACATTGGTGCCTCAGAGAGACAAGGTTTATCCTGCCAGGAAATCTGGTTGCCTTCTCAAAGGTATCCTACTGGCGTTTTCTTCTCAACAGGGTAAATATCATCTCTGAAGAAAAGAATGGAAATTCACTAGTCATGCTAATATTTAACCTTTGTTAAGTTTTAACACTACCAAGTGGTGTGAAACTTCTGGTATGTCTTTTTATGGCCCTGGCACTCCCAGACTAAGTTTATGTGCCAACAGAAAACAACTAATGGAAATAACTTTTTAAGTTGCAGCCAATCTGCTTAGCTCTGCAACTGAAAAATACAGACCCAAGTTCTCATTTGTATGATGCTATGGGTCTCTGAAGTACTAAATGAAACATTTCAAATACAAGATGCAGTTAGGATTTTAAAAGGATCCAAATTTCAGCAGAAGTGTTTTGTACCACAACAGTAACATCCACAGGTTAGAATTTATTCAAATTGTTGGCTTCAAAAATATCTTTCAGCAGGAGGTCCAAAATGACTTTATGGTATAAAACAATAAATTGTTTTTAGGCACTTCCTGCTATACCAGTTAAACATATAACAAAATCTGTCATGCAGAGAAGAGTAAGTTCTATTTAGGTTGGATTTTTTTTTCACCTACAGAAAAGCAAGAAAACTTTTCCATGTGGCTTGACATACAGTCCTGAATAATTATTGACATCAGAAGCAAGATCAGATGATCAGATGATCTATTAGATATGCAGCTGTGCTAAGGAAGCAGATCATGCAGAAGAGCTGTGGTGGGATAACCTTGACTGAGGCTCAAATGCCCACCCAGCTGCTCAATCACTCCCACTCCTCAAGAGGTCAGGGTGGAAAAGGATGAGGGATGAAGTAGAGAGAAACTTACCAATTACTCTCACAAAAAAAACAGATGGAATTTGGTCAAAATTACTTAAATTATTGCTAGTTTATGTGGGTTTATGTAATGAGAAACAAAGACAAATCTTAAAGCAACACCTTTCATCTCCTTGCCCCCTTCCCAGGACCAAGTACTCTCCTTCACTTCCTCCAGAGAAGTTGTGTTATAGGAGAGTTGTGTTATAAAAACTGGTTGGGATATTGCTGTAAGGTTGGTTGAGGTAGATTTGTTGGGTTAATTAAAAACCTTAATCTGGGACTTGCTCTGTGTGGGGCTGGTGTTGCACTAAGGAGGATGTGGCCCAGCATCAGCCTTGATCAGAGGAGACTGAAAATCTCTCACACTGTTACTAGAGGTTTGTGAAAGATAAGCCATTAGAACAGTATCTGATTTTGTTAATTAAAAAAAAAAAAGAAATTAAAATTATTTCAGGCAGAATCTGCTTTCTGTAGATTTTCCACTTTTTAGAAAGGGTTTATTTCATTGAAAATTTAAACTTGCTGCAGTTCAGCTTGTACTGCCCAGATGACATTCACAAGTGTTTTATTTCATTCACCTGATGGGCCCATGTGTTTGATGGCAGTTCCCAAACACAGCACAAGTCCCATGGTCAGAAATTGATGCAGAAGAAGGGAAGGCTGAAACCCACTGAGAGAGCTGCCAGATGGCAACACGACAAATGAGTTACTGGCAAACTGTTTCTATATAAATTGACCCTTATTATACCATTTAAATGCTACATATTTCTTTCAGTTAGAATTACTAATTGCAAAAAACTGAATTTTTTCATCTGTTCAATCCATGGCCAGTATCTAAGATAAACTAAAATAATTAATTTTTGGGCAAATAAACAAATAAGATCCTGAACCTCCAGGTTATTATACAGTAACACTCACTGAACTATTTCTTGTCTACAGAATGACATTTATTTTGACACATGTTGACAATAAGCAGTGAGCTAAAAATGAGCTGAGTTTATTTTGTACTTGTGATGGAATGACCAAATTTATTTATCTTAGAGCCTAAACTCCTTTCCAGATATTACATAGTTTTCCCTGTTAATCAGGTTGTGGGATTTTTGCTGGGTTAGTTGGTTTTTTTTTTTTTCCTTTTTTTTGCAGTTTTTAGCATTCTGCAAAGATCCATTCAGATTGATTTTTTTTTTTCTTGAATATGTAAAAAAACCCCACATATAGAATCCCAGCATGGGTCAGGTGGGAAGGGACCACAGTGGCTCATCTGGTCCAACCTCCCCACTCAAGCAGCACCATCCCAGAGCACAGGCACAGTTCTGTGTCCAGACAGTTCTGGAATATCTCCAATGAGGGGGAATCCACATCCTCTCTGTGCAATCTCTTCCAGTGCTCAGTCACCCAGTCACCCACACAGTGAGGAAATTCCTCATATTCAGGTAAAGGAAGTTCCTGTACCTCAACTTCTGCCCATTTCCTCTTTTCCTCATAGAAACAGTGAAAGAAAATCAGTGGTTTGGGTTAATTAAATTACAAAGTTAAAAAAAAAAAAGTAATTTGAGACATTCCTGAGTTTAATTTGAACCCACTGAATAATTCTGGATAAATAGAAAAGACAATACTTTTGGAAATTATGAAATGATGAAAATTAGTAATTTTCAAAGGATATTTACACTCCTGAAATATAGACTTAAAAATAAAAAATTCCAATCAGATTCTCAAAATGGTGGATGCCAAAATATCTTCATTTCTGCCTGGTTAGCATGCTTAGCTAACCTGAGATAGAGCAGCAGAAAGTCAGTAGTAGAAGGAATGACTTTGTATCCTGGCCAACAGTACACCCAAAGGGCATATTTGTGTTGCAGTACTGATCTAGTGAATATTTAATAGAGTTGAATATGGAATAAAGTCAGAGGAGATACTGAGAATACCACATAAGATTAGAACACACTCTGGGGAAATGGGTAATGTGGGTTCAAAGTCTTTCAGAAATAAGGAAGATGTGAACACTGATCTCTCAATTCTGAGGTTTTTGTGTTGTCTATTTTTAATTACTTCTTCTGGGCATGTCTGTGATTTGTCCTCTCTTTATTTTGGGGGGTGCAGACATAAAATATTTTAAAAAATGTAACAGCTTCTTAAAAGATATTTTTTAGATTCTAGATATTTTTTGTTCTTGGGCTAAAATGATATTACTCACCTTTTCCTGTAGTGAGAAGTGACATAAAAGGACATGCATGGAGATAATGTGGTCATTTGCAACAATATTATTTTTTCATATTAAAAATATTGGGAAGGACCTTGGTTATTGTCTCTCGAGAAATGTGCACAAATTTTAATCCAATGTAACAGAAAAAGTATTTTTGTCTCCCACTAATTAGGAGTTTCTCTCCTCATTATTATCCAGGTCATGTCATTCTTACTTGTAATATAAATAGTCTGCTTCACAAGGAATGAAAATATATTAAATCATAAGTTTACCAGAAGCAGAACAGCTTATTTGGAAAAATATAGAAGTAAAATGAATAATAAGTCAAGTGAAAAAGGTACACAAACTTAATATGAAGAGTAATCAACAAGTTCATAAGATGTTATATTCAATTTAGTGTCAAACTAACCTGAACAAGGGCAGAAATATAAATTATATCTTTATATCTATGTGTATGCATATATATATATATAACAATAGAGAAATAGAAAGGAAGAAAAATGTATTTTTGTGTGTTTTGGATTTTGCTTTATTGTCTCAGCTCTTAGTCCTGTAAGCCAGAAATCCATTTCCCACAAGACAGGATTTCTTATTAAGAAATAGTTATTGTTTCCAAAATTAAATTGATGTTGTTCTGAGCTCTATGATTCACACACTCTTTTTCTGTTTCTTCTGTACTATTTCTCTTGAAAGCATGGGTTGCATTGATCTGTTTTTCACAGCTTAAACTTGCTGGTTTTGAAGCAAAACACAAGTGAAATGGAATAAAATTTTAAAAATATATAAAAAATAAAATAAAATAAAGAAAATACTCAGAGTGTGGAAGATTCAAAATATTGTCTGAGCTTTTATGTGTTTATCTATACCACAAAATAAAGTTTCTGATTGAGAAACTGGTGACTCAGACCATCCAATTGTCCAAATTCAAAGGATTTTGAACTTATTGGCCACTATTGCTAGTTATCTGTTCATTTATTTAAAATAGCTAACACTTCATAGCTTATAAAATTCTTATGTAATAGCAAATTTACTTTAGTTTATGACACTTAAAAACTATTGCTGACGGTCAAGCAACAGATATCTCCTGTTACCATGGTAAAGTAAGTTTGAGTCAAATGTTGAAATAGACTTAGGGGTAAGAGATAGACATTCAGTGAAATTTGACTAATATCTTGCATTTTAAAAAAGAATCAGTTGACTGTTACTATTCTTATTTCCATATAAGTGTCCCAAAGAAACTAGACAGAAATAATAATAATAATAATAACAATCATAATAGTAGTAATAATAGTTTTAAAATCTGCCAATTATATGGATAATTTTAAAGTAAATAATTTTTAAAGTGGTTCTTTAAAGCTAGGATTAGAGACATGAACTTGTTTCTTTGCAGACCTATTCTTCAGAAATCAACAAGTTTATGGCATGAAGATGTAATCAGGGCAGTGACCTTCTTGCCTTCTTTTAAGTGAAAGCATGGGTATTAAAAAGTGTTAAATATATGAAGTAAAATCGTTAAAATTATATAGGAAAAAAGAATATTTTGAAGGCAGTTGTTCTGGCCTAGTGGAAAAATATCTCTTTGAGTCCAAGTTATTTCAGAAATGGGCTTCCATATTCAAACTATTTTGGAAAAACAAAAACCCAAACTCTCACACCTATTTCACATTCAGTATAAATCCTGCCCTGGAGGTCTACTGTGAGCTCACAATTATAATTGTAAATTTCCAAACGGAAAATTTTACATGCTAAGATATACTTTGTCTTTACAGAGAGAGCTCTGAAGTCAAGATTTAATTGTTTTATACCTTAAGAAACATGGGATGAAAATACAAAACAACTACCACAACCGAATACTCAGTATTAGGAAAGCTCAGGGCCAGAGAAAGCAAACAAACAAACCTATATAAATGTAACTGGCTCCTAAAATCGTACTTTCCTTTAAAATGTAAATGAAATGTGCTTCCTTTCACTGTTCAGTACTGCTGGGTAAATTTGCATATTATCTCCTTTTCTCTTTTCAGTATCCTCGACCAACAGCTGTGACTTGTCAAAACTTGCCAGCACAAGGGAAAAAGAAAATGAAGGGGCATATTGGAAACTGTGTCAGCTTATCTATTGCTTTCAGTAAAATGTAATTGCTGAAGATGCCATTAAGAGTTGCCTGAAAAAACGTGTTAAGGCTACTTAAATTGGGTTTTTTTTCTTCTCTGCCTTTAATAGCAGCAGTGTGATACCTGGGAAGGGCAGAAGGAAGAGAGCAGAACACATGTGCTCCCTTCTCACAAGTTTCCTCCCTGTGAGGATGAGCCACTGGAACTGATATCTTTGTCCTTAATCACAGGCATTTTGTGGTACCTCTTATGTTCTTTGCTGCACTCTAAACCCCTTCTGCAGCTCCTGCCTGATGCTCACTTTTGCTCTTGAGTGCTCTGTACAACAAAGAGCTCGAGGTTCCCGTGTCAGCATCTGGAGAGGTGAAAGGAGCTGTGTGTGCAAGGAAATCTCTCTGCAGTGACCCTGTGAGCAGCGTCCTTTGTGCCAGAGCAGGGCTCAGAGCTGGGTCGTGGCTACTGAGAGGGCACCATGGAAAGAGGCCACTTCTGACTGGAGGAATGAAGTGTTTGAGAAGAGGGGCTGGATTCCAAACCTCAGCTGGACGACAAAGCTCCAGTCCTTTGGCATTGTTCTGGCTGTTAGGTAGGGATGAGGGTGGCCACAGAGCAATGCAAAATCTGCTGCCCTCAGTGCTCTGCCCATTGGGATTTGTGAGATCCATGCTGAGATTCAGGGTTTGCAGTATTTGTGTGAGACATGGAGGACCTTGGGTTCTCACAGAGTCCTTGTCCTGCCCAAGGAATGAGGGAAGGGAAGGGAAGGGAAGGGAAGGGAAGGGAAGGGAAGGGGATCTCTTTCACCCTGCAGATGACAGCTCTGAAGTCAGGATGTCAGCAGTTAGGAATGAAGTCTCTGGGTTGCCATGGGGTGATTGATAGAATGTGGAGTTATCAGATTGCAGTCCAGGAATGGACTAAGCTCCACTAAATTATCCATGCTTTTCTGACAAGTGGATCAAGATTCTTTGTGTTTCCTGGCTGGCCTCATTAAGTTTCTATAATTATCGTTTTATTGATAAAGTGCCTGCCCTTGGTGAGACCCGGGGGATGCTGTGCAATTAAAATAACGGATTATGTGAGTGTAAGATAATGTACTAACAGTTAGAACAAAACTTGTCTTACAGGGAAAAAAAGTAGTTGGGATTCTTCCCTATACTAGAACTGAAGAGGGAATACTTTCTGGAAGTGAAAAACTCATGCATTCAAATGAGATTTTTTTTTTTTTAAACTAACATTTTTCTCACTGGAATAGCTGAAAATCAATTGTCAAAAATCCTAAGTATTGATGCCTCTTTGTCCTATCTGTCTCCATGATTCTGAGACAAACCCTGATTTTCCAAATTCTAACTAAGTTTGAGCTAACTTCTGGATCTTGAGTTTCCTAAAACTAGGCTAATCAAGATGTGAAACTCATTTAAAAATCTGAAATTCCAGTTAGGTTCTTGCTGAAATACGTATGCGAGCATATTAGACAATGATAGAGATCCATGGAGCAATTTAGGCCCACAATTGCTTAACTGACAAAGAGAATCAGGAGATTGAAGAGGGTTGATGGCAAGCCTTCACCAAGGGGACCAAGGCATTATGATGGTCATAAAAAGTGTAAGATGAAGGTGCCAAGGTTGAGAGGAGTTCATAAAGATAGGCTAAGTGTCTGGGTTCCCCTTGCAGAGGGATAAGACTTCTTTTTCATCATTTATACCAACCCAAAAGAAATCAATAGTTCAACGGCAGGAGAAATTCCAAGTACATCTGTTCTTGGTTTTACCTCTAGGAAATCACATCCAGGTTTTCCTTGCAGAGTGCAGACCTTTGTGCCTTACTTAGGAGTACAGTTGAAATCTTGTTCCCATTCTCCAAATTACTTCTGTACTATTTATCCAATTCTTATCTAATTAAACAACACTAGTTATTTTCCCTCTTAGCTGAAGGACCTAACCAAAATACTGTATATTCAGGATTCATTGTAGTTGCTTTCCTTTATAGCCTGAAGATCTTGCCTTTTAGGATATATAGGTAATATTTTGCTAGACAGTAAGACAGGAGAAGGGCACTTAAATCAGCTGGCAAGGTACCAGAAAAAGGTAGCAATGGGCTTAGAAAGGACCTACAGATGAAATTTCTTATTTATCTTTATGATGTCACACAAGGGAGAGATTTCTCTCCTTTCCTTCAGAGCAAGCTAAACAAATTTGACACAGTAATAATTAATCTAATAGCAAAGGGGCCTTCATTAAGAATGTGGGTTGAGGGATCTGTTTCTGTTTTCCTGTCTCTAAGCAATCTGAAACAGAAGATAAGTTCTGAACCAGCATCTTGGTAAGATAAAGATACTTGCTAGCATCATTTCCATGCCTGGATTTGTTAAGCAAAGTTTCTCTTGAAGGTGAATACTGTTGGTTTAGGATCTCCATCACCCTCCACAAAGTGAGTGTGGGGTCAATAACTGGAAGGTTACAGCAGCCTGATAATGATGTTTGAGTAGCCCAGACATGAAGGCAAAAGGAAACTCTCATTTATTTTGGTGTTGATTTGGTCCAGGTAATTATACTATATATTTTTCCTTCTGTGAGATTACTTGCCCTGTGGAAAGTAAATATTTATTTAGCACTTTCACCTTGCAGGCAATGCTATCATTCTTCTTTTAATTACTATGCAGCTTTTAATAATGATGGGTAGCACTCGGCATGCTGCTTCTAAATTCACAGCACTTTGCAAACGTGAAAGGTGGTTTGACTTTCTATATTAAAAAAAGAGGAACTGGGAAGAAAAAACTCTGGGAACTTTTTTTCTCTGAAGTTTCTGAAGATTAAAATAATGTTTCTATAAATAACATTAATAAAACACCCCTTCCTATATATTTGTCTGAGAGCAGGTAACTAAATCCTCGGTTTACACTGGAAGCCAAAATTAGTTCCATAGAGAACTCTCCTTAATTTCAGCATATACAGACTTTGAAAATTGCAATCAGTGTCTAAGCCACCTTTACACCCTGTACAAGTCAAGCCAGTTCAGACAGCAGGATCTCAATTCAACCAGCCACATACAAATTTTTGATTTGGACTAATGTGCATTTCTGTCCAGCCCTGTCAGCCTCCCTGTCCCAATGTTACCCACTCTGCCAAAAGCAAAGGTAACCAGAAATGGGAAGCTCAGGAAAGGAGAAACTGTGAACATGGTGAAAAAAAAAAGCAAACAACAAAAAAAATCCCAAAAACCCAAACAGACAAACAAACAAACCAAAAAGGAAGCCTAATTACTTGCCTCTCCTTTATATAACTCTTGTGTATAGGGTCCAAGAGTTTGATGGATGACAAAGGCATTGCAATCCAGTCCTATGAGACATGGCCACCAGTGATAATCCAAGCAAACAATTTCTTGGTTCTACAGAAGCGTGGTTTGCATTTACATTACTTGGACAAACAACTCATGAGAGAGGGGCATCAACTAATGCCCATTGACACTCAGTAGTGGCTCAGGAATTTAGGAATGAATTCATAATCTGCTGCTGCTGTTTAAGGTACCATTTGCAGTGCAAAGGAGTTAGAGCAGGTACCCACTGCTCTATAGATTCCCAACTATAACCTCTCCCCATTAAAAAATAATAGAATAGGAAACTATTCTGAAAGTAGTGCAATGCTTCTCCACTTTGTACCATGCCCTAATAAATCCTGATCATTGACTTGTCCAGCCCTTGGCTGATATCTGTACATGATGCATATATAGAATCATAACCATTAACGCTTGAAAAGTCCTCAAGATTGTCAAGTTCAACTTCTAACTCAACACTGCCAAGTCCACCACTAAACCACATCCACAAGTGCCACATTTATGCATCTTTCAAATATCTCCAGGGATAGGGACTCCACAACTTTCCTGGCCAGTTTGTTCCAATGCTTAACTACCCCTTCAGTGAAGATTTTTTCCTTAGACCCAATCTAAGCCTACCCTGGTGCAATTTGAGGCTATTTCCTCTTGTCCTATTGCTTGTTACCTGGGAGAAGAGACCAACCCCCACCTGGCTACAATCTCCTTTCTGGTAGTTTTAGAGAGCAATAAGGTCTCCCCTGAGCCTTTTCTCCAGGCTAAACACCTCCTCAAATCAACACAACTCTCCACACCATGGGGAATAATTTCTCCAGGAGAATGCTGTGAGAAATACTGTCAAAGCCTTTACTAAAGTCCAGGTAAACAACACTGACAGCCTTTCCCTCATTCCCTAAGAAGGTCACCTTGTCTTAGAAGGAGGTCAGTTTGGTCAAGTAGGACATGTCTTTCATAAACCCACATTGGCTGGACCTGATCACCTGGTACCCCACAAATGGCAATGTCATGCCACTCAAAGTGATCTGCACTTCCCTGGCACTGAGGTCAGGCTGACATACCTGGGGTTCCCCAGAGCCTCCTTCCAGCCCTTCCTGTAGAAGGCCATCATATTTGCTGACTTCCAAAGTCTGGAACCTCCCCAGCTGACCAGAACTGCTGGTGGTTGATTGAAGATCAGTCTGGTGAGAACTGGTGGTTTCCTCACCTGGCTCCACAGACTGTATCTGTATGAGTGTTGTAGCAGGTCACCAACCAATTCCCCTTGGGTTATAGAGCTTCCAGCTCAGGGGCTGGGTACCTGGAGAATGTTTTTCCTATTAAAGGCTGAGGAAAAGGTGGCATGAAACATCTCAGCCTTTTTTGTATTCCTTTATCATTATGTTTCCCCCTTTGTCAAATGAAGGGGGAAACATGAAATGATGAATGATTCTTCTTAACCCTCCTGTTGCTGAAAGAAAACAATGTTTATATAGAAATTTTGATATCAAAATAATAGTGAAGCAATCATGAAAATGTCTAATGAGGCTGAAGAATATTAGGTAATTGTCCTCACAACTTTTTCTTGGTTTCATTGTGATAACATAGAATAACTATGAATCTATCCAGCAGCCAACATCCATGAGTCATTTGCACAGGTTCTGTGTTTTATTAGTGGTTTTGCATGCAATCACAAATATTATGAGGCAACACAACCAGAAGTCCTCTGAATCTTTCATGTGTTTCCACTAAACTGATGTCACAACAAATTCAGTTCCACACATCTGTGGTGCAACTGTATTCCCAACATTTTATGAGCAATCGGCTCTTAAAACAAGCCATGCAGACTGATGCCAGGTTGCCAACTGATCCTGCATCTGTTTCCTATGAAATGAAAGGGCAGGAAGAAGAAAAATTCATGTCTTACACAGTGTTTTTTTTATTATTACCCAGCTTTTCAAAAGCTCTGTTACTTCAGCCATCATTAGATCTCACAGACAAACTCGGGAGTAAAGGAACTTGATTTTCCTACATAAAATTTGTTCATTTCACCACAAACACATCTGTGCACCAAGGAAATCTCATCTCAGTGACATAACACTTTGTTCCCTTCTTATTCCCTTTTGTTAAGTGAAGGGAAATTGGTCTTTTTGCCTTGTTTTTTGAGTGGGTATTTTTTAATGAGCAGTAGTATTAAACACCATCTTTATGTCACCAGGATCTGAGTCCTGTAGTAGTAGCCCAGGGTCCCCTTGTGCAAGGCAATGAAAAAAACAACAAATAACAAGAATATTCTTCATCACAAAATCTTACTAATTACTATATGAATGTGCTTCTCAAACATGTAGTCTCAGCCAGCCAAAGACCAGCATAAATTTACCTGGGGGTATGGTTGCATTTATGGTTTTCTAAGATCATGGCAATCTGATTCCCTAAATTAGAGAAGCAGTTTGGGGGGATTGAGCTCCCACAAACCCGCAGGTTCAGAATGTCAGAAACTAGTCTGAGAAAGAACTCAGGTTCCTGCTGTACCTTATAAGCAGAGTGAATGCATCTCCAGCTGACCTATAGATGCTTACACTAACACAGGCTGAATCCAAAAACTTCAATGGCAATATTGGCCAGGCTTCCATGCACTACTAAGGGGGAAAAAAGCCATTGATTCTATAAAATGTAGACACCTGTACTGTAGGCCCTAACATTTAGCCAGGAAATTTTTTGTCTTTATGCCTGTAGTTGTATTCAGAGCTGATACTTTATGCATTCAATTACAAGTTACATGCATACAATAAAGCCATTTTCATTACTGCAAATCATCTACAAATACCTGCAAAAGCAATTTAGCATACTGTTGTGAAGTAATTGCTGTTCCCTAGACTCTATCACCTCTTCAACAAAATAGCAAATATTCTCTGACTTGAACAAAGTTCACAGAATCAAGCCCTCATTAGAAGGATAGGTGACAAAAAGAAAATGCCTTTCACAGATTTTAGCTATTGTTAAGTTTTTAAGCATAATCTGGGATTGTCTCATTATTGTGATTTCTTTTACTGTTGGTCAATAGATAAGGATGTGTAAGAACTTTGGTTAAATGTTTTCTTTAGTGTGTCTGTAGTAAAATAATAATAGAATATCTGCCCAAAATACATGTGGAAGAAACAGCAAAAATCTCAAAGCATGTGTTTTAATTGAAAATGAGAGTACTCATTTTCAAATTTCAAATGAGAGTACTCATTTTCAAAAAGGACAGTTTAGGACTAAGCTACTGGAACTGTATGTGGGTTTTTATACAATCAATAATGCTAACCCTGTCAGGACACATGGAAGTTTTCAAACCAATACTTGGAAAAGGACAGGGTGGAAATCAGTCATTTATCTAAGATGCTTTAGATCTTAAATGTTAAGTTCAAATTATGTGTTTGCTGTGTAAGCATTTTTAACCCACATGCATGCAGGGAATGACAGCAGCAATGCTCATACAAGGAAAATACCATCAGAAGTGTCAGAATGGGCCTTGATTTGTTTTAGTATTTCTTTCTTTTTATTTGTGAGTTTCAATTGTAAATATGTATCCTCCTCTCTATTTTTTTTTTCTTCTTCTATTTTTCATAGAGCATCTTTAAAGTGATTGGAAAGGTCCTAATTAATGCTCTTCTGCAAAATATATTATCACATCAATATTCTAATTGGTATTAAGGTAAACCAGAACAGAATAATCTTATCTCAACATTTTGTTCATCATCATTCAGCATCTTTTGAGCAGGGGAGGAACATATCAGGAGTTACTGGGAGAAATTCCCTTGTTTTTGGCCCAGGGAGCCAGTCCCCTTTACCCCCCATGGCCTCCAGAGGCAGATCTCTCTCTGAAGAAGTTCTAAATGCACGAACAGCACAATTTTCCTTTTAGGCAGAAGGCCTGGAAAGTGGAATTGTCATTAATATGAAATTGCTTCAGCCAGCACTTAAGCTCAATAGGATAATATTTAAAACATTAACTACAGGCTTCCAGCTGAGCTCTTCAGCCTTTCTTTTCTGTCACATTACACAATACAAGTGCTTTATGCTGACTATCTGCCCTTTCTTCCTCTTTCTTAGGCTTATCTCAATAGGCCCTGTCTCAGAGTCACTGAAAAGAAGAAAGAGAAGCTGAATATATCTGACAGCTATTTCTATCAGATAAACTAAAGTTCAAATGACTGGAACTCTTTTGCCTTTCAAAGGCCTTCAGTCCCCTGATGTTTTCTCATGCAATATAGACCTTTCTGAAAATGGGGGTTGCTGTCACTGTCTTTGTGCAGTGATGTGGGACCAATCCACCTTTGATTTGTCACCTTTACTGAAGGATAAATACTTCTGCTATTGGCAAGGGGAGTATGGCATCACTCAAAGGAAAGTATAATGTTATTGACTGCTTTTTTAACTGCCCATCAAAATAAGTTTTAATCTTATTTACCAATATCAACTTCCAGTCCTGTTTAGGCCAGGTTGTTCTCTGTTCTTACAGTGCCAAATTGGCACACAGAATGTTTTCTGTTTCAGGGGGTTCACCTCAATGATCTTTCAGATTAAGGTGAGTATATTGGTTTGAGCTGATTTGAGATAAAAAATGACCTTCAGTGGAAATATTTTCTAGCCTAATCAGCCAAAAAGAAAGCACACAGAACAATGTGATATTTTCGACATTAATTGGCTTGGCTGGGCCAGACAGGGAAGGTCTTTGAAGTGACCTCCAGGAGGCCCTTGATGTCTCAGAACAAGAGATGCACCCTGGGCACCTTCAATCCTCTCCTTTCCACTGCAGATGAAATTTTCTGTGCACATCTACATTGAGCAGCAGGGCATTTTAGCCCCACTTCACTGCAACTGCTTTTTAACAAGAAGTGGGCCTGAGTCTCTTGCTGTTGAACTCCATTAAAGGAGAGCTCTGCCCTGTTAAACTTAATTGTACTTTGAGTCTGAAACAAATCCCAAGAACAAAAGTTATAGTTTTGTCAAATTACTCTGGCTACTACAGTGGTTATAAACTTTATTAGTGTGATTATGACCTATTAAAGTCACATTAACTTTTTAATGTGCCAGGGGTTGCCATTGTAATGCCTGATAGGCTTAACTGAAGGCTTATTTCCTGCTCTTTATGCTTCAGAAACAGATTTTTACAAACCAAATTATATCTTCTCTGTAATTAGTAAGTTCTATAACAGAATCTTTATCATAATTTCCAGTAGGCAAGGCTATACTCCTATTTTAAAAGCTTATCTACCTGCCCTACAAGATCTTGTCTTCCTTTTTTCTTCCTTTTTTTTTCCATTTTATTTGTGGCTCCAGATCTTGAGTGTCAGTTGGGGGCATGATGAAGGCTGCTCAACAAGCTGCCTTACTGAGTAAAGAGTCAAAGCTTTAAAGAGATAAAAGGTTAATTCCTGTCATAGGACAGGCTCAGAGTCAGAAAAGTCTGCAATGGATTCATACATTTCATGGTCCAGTGACAATGATGTGTTCAGGAGCAAACCTGCACATCATTGGTGAGAACTCTTTGAAAAGCTCATGAATAAAGATGCACTTAGCTCTAGTTACAGCAGCTTCATCTGCTGTGAACAGGTACAAAAGGTCCCTTATACAACGAGCAAATTACCACTAAGACCTCCTCTTTCTTCGACAGACACAAGCAAAACATGTAACTGTTTCTTTCTTTAGATGTAGCACTGGATTTCCTAATAGAAGAAGCCTCAAAGGCATTTGCTGGCCAGGTATTTTCCTGCTCTCCACTCAGAAGCTCCATGTGACTGTCAATGTGTGCTCACAGCCCAGAAAACCAGCTGCATCTTGGGCTGCAACAAAAGAGCTGGGCCCAGCAGGTCAAAGGAGGAGATTCTCCCTCTCTATTCTACTCCTGTGAAATCCCACCTGGATCTGCTGCATCCAGTTCTGGGGTCTCCAACACAAGAAAGGCATTGACGTGTTGGAACAAATCCAGGTGAGGCCACAAAGATGATCAGAGGGATGGAGTACCTCTGCTGTGGAGACAGACTGGGAAAGATTGTTCAGCCTCGAGAAGGAAGGCTCTGGAGAGTTCTTAGAACACCTTCCAGTACCTAAAAAGCCACAAGAGAGCTGCAGAGCACTTTTTAAAAAGCATGGAGTGACAGGATGAGGGAAAATGGCTTTAAAGTGAAGTAGATTTAGATTAGATATTGATAAAAAATTATTCACCAAAAGGGAGGTGAGGCCCTGGCAGAGGTTGTCCAGAGGACTGTGGATGCCTCATTCCTGGAAGTGTTCAAGGCCAGGCTGGATGGATCCTTGAGCAACCTGGTCTAGTGGAAGGTGTCCCTGTCCCCCACAAGGAGGTTGGAACTGGATGATCTTCAGGTTCCCTTCTAAACCAAGCTATTTTATTATTCTAGTAAGAGACACCAGATCTTTTTACAAATATTAGTCTTAAATTTATGTTTAAAATGTTTTTGAACATTTGAAAATTATCTGAAAAGACCTGTATAGAAACACAAGTGCTTAAGTACCACTCCTAGTTGAATCATGGCCATTAGTAGAAGTGCACATCTATTTTTCAACAATTTTTTAAATCGTAATTTACCAGTGTGATAAGCAAGATTTTTCACATTAAATGGTAATTTTAAAAGCTCCCCCTACTAAGGAAAATTTTAGAATGGTTGAAATGTAAGTTTTCTAAAGACAAAGTTCTGGTTTTCAGTCTGGTTTTTTTAACTTTAAATTTTATTTTGCTAGTAGAAAAAAGTTAGACATGAAATGAAACTGAGAACAGAAAAAACATTTAATTATATGATTACCTTAATTCAAAACTTCTGCTTTTTATATTTTAGAAAGATATATATATGAGGTTTTGCCTCAGTACATCTATTTAAACCAAGCATTTTCCATCGTTCACAAAACTTCTTCCAGTCCTCTTTATAAACTTTGAAGATATAAAAAATAATATTGCCATCCCCTTTTTATTGCATGGATTTGACTGATTTTGTCAGTAGAGACAAAGTTAATTTCTACTTACAGTAGATGAGAAATGTTGACCATCTTAAAAGCTGACTTGTTCTCCATCAAGAAACTTTATTATCTGTAGACTTCTGCAATGGTTTGAAGTAGCAGTCATATTTTAAAATCTATATATTCCTATATATTAACACTTTTCTGTTGTTGTTCTAAAAGACATGAGCAGGGAATGGATCAATTTTTAACTTGGTCAAGTTTATCAGTGCATGGTAGCTTATTCTGAGGAAGGAGGTTGCCTCCATAGCTGAATAAAGGAGTTTTTATAAAAGCTTTTGATCAAGACCAAAGAGATAAAACTTTAAGGCCTACACTTTCTCCTTATGTTAAAGTTGAAATGAAAAAAAAAAAAATGGTTTTCTTTAAAAACTATTTTTTTTATACCTACATCCCTTAATTCACTGATTAAATATAATGTATGGGGAGTGTAGTAATTTTTTAGGATCTTGTCTTCTTAAGTGGAAGTAAAATAAGGTGGTTGAAACCAAAATGAAACATCTGATTTATGGTCCCTGTCAGATTTAGACACAGCATCTGAAGAGGTCATCTTTCAAGGTGTCTGCCAAGCCATTCCAACTGTGTTTGCCACATCAGAGCAGCAGTATATGAAGAGACCAAATGTAGGGATTAAATTTTGCAAACTGGGAAAACCCAAAAATATATTGACTTTTGCTTGGGTGTTTTTTTTTTTTTTTTTTTTTGTTTTTTTGTTTGTTTGTTTGTTTGTTTGGTTTTTTTTGGTTTTTTTTTTGTGTGTGTGGAAAGGACAGCCCCAAGTGCAAGACATTTCATTTTATTTCCTTTTATTGCATTCTTCTTCATCTGCCTGTTGGTGGGAGGTGGTGGGTGATTGTTCCTGCATCACTTTTTCTTTTTTTTGGATGTAAATCCTTCGTTCAGTTATTAAACTGTCATCACTTCATCACTTTATTTGTCTTTTTAAAGGAAATCTCAGATCCCATTGATAAACAGATTTATCTACATAGATGAAAGCAAAATATGCATTCTGTAAAATTGCACCATTCCTCTTCCGTTCAGCTACATGAGCTGCTGTTAGAGTTCATTGTCCCACATCATATCCTGCTACATGATTACAGAAATATGTTAAACATACCAAAAGAGACTATTGGCTTTTACATTTTTACATGGCTTCTTCTTGATCTTGGAGGTCTTTTCCAACCTAAATGACTCTACGATTCTACAATCTCTCTTTCTCCAAAATTTATTCTTGTTTACTGCCTTGAAAATTTAGGAGGAGGTTGGTATTTCCCACTCCCTAAGCATACCACTGGCTGTTCATGGCAAATCCCTGATTGGAAATAGGGTGGATAATGTATATATGGCCATTTTGAGCAGACCAGGCTGCTGCTGAACCCAGCACCAGGGAACAAGGAGAGCAAGACAGGAAACAGTTGATGTTTAGCAGAGACAAGCTGAAATTAGTCTGTAAAAAGACAGCTTAATGCAATAGCAGAGGCCTTCCTGATAACACATTAGAGGGTTGTTAGACTAATCTTTCTCTCATTAGTTCATTCTCTGTGGTTTGACACATAGCTTAAGACCCCACGAGTTAAACAGGCTGAAGCAATGACGGAGTCCTGCCATGTACAGTTATTTCCCTCTGCATGGAGCAATTAGGAAACACTAATGAGCATCCCAGGAGAATCCCCTGAAGAGCCTCACTGCTGAATGTCATATGAACAGCAGCAAAGAACAGTGGGAAATGATGCTTAGAAATGTTTATAAATTTGCTGCTAGTTTAACCTATAACTGCAGTGCAGTAAGCCCTGCCAGGTCCTGATTTCCCTGAAGAAGCAAGATCCGGTATAAATCTGGATAAAAGAGAAAGTTTGGATGAACTATTAAATCTCATCCTGCTAGTGAGAGTAACAATAAAGCAAAGGGAAGTTGAATCAGGGATTTGAGCAATAATCTACTCAATTTTGTATACATTAGTGAAATCAAGGCTGGACCCTATAAAAAAAGGAAACTGATGGGCAGCTGGTTGAGGCTAGGCCAGTGTGGTACTGGTGGGCAATGGAGGAAAAGGAACAATGCAGGTTAATTACACAGCCTGGCTTTAAACTTCTAGTTGGAATCCTAAGGAAAAAACCTCTCAGGGGGAAATTCAGAGCTTAGTTTTCTCCCCTGGCTGTATTAAAAGCTTAACATCCAAACTTAGATACAAAAATTATCCGCAAAAAACAAGAATACCCACTTCCTTCATGCTATTCTGCCTCAGTTAACAGAATAATTAGCTATTGAAATAACCATAAAGCTGTCATATCACAGTCATTGTACTGGGGCTGGCTGAGCTGGAGTTCATTTCCCCATGGCCCCCACAGTGCTATGCTGGGTATTGGTGGCTGCAAAGGTGTTGGTAACACCCCAGAGTTTTGGTTCCTGCTGACCAGAGCTGGCACAGCACTAACACTGTCTACAACATACCCCCCATCAGTAGGGTGGGGCAAGATCCTGAGGGGGACACAGCCAGCTGACCCAAATTAACCTAAGGGATATTCCATACCATAGAATGTCATCTCAGACTATAAACTAAGGAAAGGAGAAGGAAAGGAGAAGGAAATTCGTTATTTACAAAGTTCAGCTTCCTGAGCAACCCCTGCCTGTGCTTCCCAGGAAGTGGTTGATGGGAAGTAGAGAATAAACCTTGAGGTTTTTTTCTCTTTGCTTGTGCTCACGCAAACTTTGCTTTAGCAAGCTGATTATGCCAGCCTGTGAGAGACTGAAATGTTAGGGGTTAATGACTCAAAATGAATGGTCCTTTATGGAGGCAGCTTTGCTGAGGCCAAGTTTGCACCTCCTGAGGGGGAGATGAGTTTTTGAATGTTTGGTGGTAAAGCCTCTGGTCCACACAAGACGGAGGGGGAGAACACCCATCACTGGAGGCTGCAGTCCAAGCTCTGATCCAGGAAGAGGCAGATCCTGTGACATGAGATAGTGCTTTCCATCCTACCAACTGTGGTCCCTTACACACCCCTTGCTCCCCAAGAAGGTCCCTTCACATGGAGCATTCACGTTCACATGCAGGCCTGAGGGTGTTCATTCCTTCTGATGAGGCATAACTCACTGACATGAGAGGCAGCTGTCATGCCCTAGAAGGAGTCATAAACAATCAAAGACTCCCAAAGTGCCCCAATACTCATTTTTGAGGTCTTCCACTATGAGAATGAAAGTTACTCTACCCCGACCCCAACAGGGTAGAACCTGGGCAATCCCACCAAGCCTGAACCTATATTAACAGATTGAACTTGGTCTCATGGACTTTCCCCACCCCCAATGGATTACCATCACTCCACAACAATCAAGCCTCATTGAGAGATCCATGCATGGTGGTATCTTTCTACTCTTATCCTTTCTTTCTCTTTCTTACTTTTCCCTCATATATTTTCTGAAGTTATATTTTTATGTTTTATATTGCTATATTACTATAGACCCTAATAATAACAACCAGAATGGCTGCGTACCTGCTTTCCATTGTAACCAAATTGTTCTAGAATAAACCCTATTTATAAATAAATATATACATCAATGAAAACTGACCATTCAGTGCTGTTTCACTCTAACCTGCTGCAAGAGAGCTATTAACAACAACCTGGGTTGCCCTTGGCTTCAGGGATGGGTCACGACACAAACAGTTTCCATTCTTATTTTCTCTCCCTTGTCCTGCTGGGAAGGGGGATGATAGAGCAGCTTGGTGGGCACCTGTCCTCCAGCCAAGGTCAACCCACCCCAGTCAGAACCATAGAATGGTTTAGGTTTGAAGGAACCTTAAAAATCACCTAGTTTCAAATGCCCCCACCATGGGCAGGAGCACCTTTCTACTAGGCCAGGTTGCTCCAAGCCCCGTCCAGCCTGGTGTTGAACAGTCCTGGAGATAGGGTGTCCACAACTTCTCTGGGCAGTCTGTGCCAGGGCCTCACAATTCTTATAGTTTAGTTAAAGCAACACATTTCTTTCCAATACCTAATGTAAACCTACCTTCTTCCAGCTCAAGGTCATTTTCCCTTATCTTATCTCTATATATCCTCACGAGAAGACCTTCCCCAACCTTCTTGAAAGGCCCCATTAAGGTCTGGATGGTGGTGATCTAAGTTCTCCCTGTAGCCCTCATTTCTCCAGCCCTAAGTCTCTCAGATTTTCCCCATGGTGGTGTCTTCCTCTGGATTCATTCCAACAGGTCACCACCTTGGCTGAACATCCACGGTGCATTTACATTCCCACCCCCACTTTTTTTTTCAGTCAATGGACTCTATGACTGAAAGATACTTGTAGTTTTGAAAGGCAGACTTCTTTGAGGTACTATATATGCATAGATACGAAATATGATTTGCATCTCCATTCATAAATCTAGATGTTTATGTCAGATGGCTCCTTCTCACCACAAAAGACTAAAGTGTGATTAGTTTGGAGGTAATGTGTATTGCAATGCAATTTTAAGACAAATTTTACTCAATGACATTTTTTTAAAAGCTAACATTGATTTGTTTAGAGAATATATGAAATGATAAGTAATAGTTTGTGACTGTGATTTGTGCAGTGAAAAAGAGATGTAAAATCTAACAAATTCTTTCCAAGTACTTTGGCAATATCAGGGAGCCATAGAGGATAATTATTTGTAATGAAGAAAATATATCAAACCAACGGGGTTTTTTTGCCTTTATAAAATTATTTATGGATTGAGCAGAAGCTGGTTATGTCATATTTTTACATTGGTAGGACTTCTGATGTGGGCTTAGTGGTTATTTTCACAAATAAGCCTGAGAAATCTGGACTAGATGAAACTGCCATAAAGTAGGTGGAAAGACAATTTGGAAGCTGTACTCAGGGATTATTTGTCAGTGGTTCATAGTCAAAACAGAGGGAAGTGCTGGGCAGGATCCAACAGGCGTCTGCCTTCATTTTGGAGCTCTTCAATACTTTTGCTAATGATCCAGATGATGAAATGCAAAGTGTACTTATTAAATCTGCAGGTGACAACAAGCTTCAAGAAGTTCAAGAACAAGACTGGAATTCAAAATTATGCTGAGACACAGGAGATATGGTTGGAAAAACTACACTGAAATTCATTAGGGACTCATGCAAAATATAACACTTCACAGGCATAATCAGCTGTAAAAAATCGGAATGGGGACCAGCTGCTTGAGCAGCCGTTACACAGAGAAGTGTTTAGAAGTTATAGTGGGTCATAAGTGAACAATCATCCCCCTCCAACCCCCTCCCACCATCATGACTGTAAAACCAGAAGCATAGCCTTCAGTCCCATATGCTGTTATCCCTTCAATTTATTCAGCACTGGGGAGGCCGCTTCTAGAGCAACACATCAGAGAGAGCTATGGACATAAGCCAGAGGACAGGAGTGAGAGTGATCACATATCTGAAAAGACTTATATTTTAGGAAAGGCTGAAAAAAAAAATCAAACAATTCAGCCAAAAGAGGAAAAGACTGGAAGCGTATTGGTGACAGCCCTCATGCAGGCAATGTGCTGCTGAAAACAGGAAAGAAATATCATTGTAGGACATGATAAGAAATACCAACCTCTATTTTTTAAAAATTAAGTTTAGATTTCAGGAGAAAACTTCTCAAAGCAGTGGAATGGGTTTCACAGAGTCATAGCAATATTAGTTTGAAAGGAGCTCTGCAGGCCATTTAGTCTAATCTTCAGTTCAGTAATGAACTGAATACTTTTGCCACCATTAACTTTCCTGGAGGAGATGTGGAGGCTTTATAACATAAGGAGCTTTAAAGAGAAAGAAGCCAAAATGATGCACTTAGCCAAGGAATAGAGATCTCCATATTTCAGTATTTTTGTACTGACTGTTGTGTCTGCCAGCTGCCCCATTTAACTGCTTGGAAGGGGACATGTTCAATTTCCCAAAATGTGTTAATGCTGAGAATTTATTGTTAAAGGAGACTTCTTTACGAAGCTGCCACTGTTTTTATTTGGAAATCTTCATAACTTAACACCTTCAGCAGATAATGGAAACTCCTTACCACATGGCCATTTGGAGGTGTTTGTAAGATCAGGCATCACTTTCTGGTTTGAATAAAGTTGAGAACCAGTTCCTTCACTACTGAAAAGCACAAAAACTGTGTGAGCAAAAATGGCTTTAGCAACTACCAGAATCTGTTGCTACAAAACATTATGTTACACCCCATTCCTGTTAAATCATCTCCATACATGGCATTGTTGGATAAAAAAATCATTTTTATGAAAGGAGATCACACCTGGATGTTTTGGTCAGAATGAAAAAGTGAATACTCTGTGGTTTATCCCGTAACAGTTTTTACATTCAATCGTATTGTTGGAGGAGTAAATTAGGTCTCCAGGGGGTCCTAATCACTAGGCTACAGACTTATGCTGCCACTTGTGCTCTGCTGGGTTTCATGAATCTCAAATTATTTTGCTATCTAGTAGATTACTATCCTCAGGGGGGAGTAAAGAATGAGAAATATGCACAAATTCACTCATCCTCCCTCTCTGTTCTATATCTAGACAGTTAAAGTAGCTTATTCAGAAAATGAGAGAAGTAGGTATGAATCTGTACAGATAGAGTTGAATATCAAACTGCACTCTCCCACTTCATAGGAGAGTAATTATATAAAAAAAATGGCTCAAGGCAGAGAGAAGGAATGAACGCCCTTCCAAACTTTTGCTTTGTGAGACATTCTGTGGGAATCTTTAATGTACCACATTTTTTCCAGGAAGGATCCTGATTAACCAGAATGACCTGGGTAGAAAATATCACAGCCCCACCAGCACAGAAGTACTCTGTGAAGCTGAAGAGGAACTTAGAGCAGCTAGAGAAATCTTGTGTAAATAAAGTTCCTGTGGCACTAAATGCCTCCAGATCTAGAGAGAAACTTGTGAAGGTAAAGTTCCATTTCACCTTGTGTGGAGAATCACCATCTCTTGTTTGCTTGGAATCTGAAAATTCTTGCATTTGGAGATTTGCAGAAAGAGAGAAAAGGAAATCGTTCCCTATTCATCTTCCCCAGACCACCCATGACTTGGCAGACCTATGATACTCCCACAGACACAGTTTTTTGTATGAGCCCTGCAGGGTTTAGATACAGAGGCCCAAGCTCATTTCACCGAAATCTTGTTACTGAACAAGTCTAAATTAGTGCTATTATTGCTGTACAATTTCTCTGTAGTCAATGCAGTGTGCAAAGCTTTACAGAAGACAGCTTAAATCTCCTGTGGTCTGAATGTCTTTCTGAGATGTTGTCATTCTCCTTCCTCTGATGACAGGATGAATCTTGGGCAGTGAAGCAGAAATTTGGCCTGTTGTGTCCTGGATATACGTGGTGGGTCCAGCAGCACTCAGTACCCATCACACTTTCAATCACACAGCATTCAAAGACTCAGGAAGTTTTGAAGATTCTTGAAGTGTTTGCTTTTTTTTCTGTTCAGTGATGGGAATGATTCTTTTCAAACTCAAACCTATGTGAAACTATCTGATTGATTTGAAGAGGCAACTAATTTGTCTTCTAATTGAACCACACATCCTGCTATTTTTGTGTATGTACTTGAACCTTGTTCAAAATAAATCAAATAATTTCTATTTATTTTGTCATCTTCTTCACCTCTAGAATCATTACCTTCTTTTCAGGCCATAACTCACAGTGATCTATCAATCTCTCTTACAATTAAAAAAATTATTCTCATAAGTAGTTCTCAATTTTTATATTGTCCAGTGGATGATTTTATAGTTATTGACACTTGTTTTAAAAAATTAAAATACCCTCTAAATACTTAACTGGTTAAAAACCACTGTCTTATGATTGTTATTCATTAAGAACAATATTTGCAATTCCTGATCAGTTCAACTTGGTAAGATACTCTTTAGTATCCAGTGGAATTGCTTCAGTAAAATAAAACTCCAGAGAACCACACAGAAAGTCCAGCAAATCCAAATTAATCCTACCCTGCCGGAAGAAACATGGTCCCCTCTTACACATTTTGAATTCCTAAAATAGACCTCAGGGACTGTAGGCCAAGCATAAAGAGCTAAATTATATGTGATAGTACAGGGCATTCTGGATAAATAAATAACTTTTTAATTTTAAATGGATTGAATGGCATGTACACAAGTGCATGTGGTGATAGGACAAGGGGGAATGGCCTTAAGATGAAGGAGGGTAGATTTAGATTAGATATTAAAATCAAAATTCTTTACTGGGATGGTGGTGAGGCACTGGAACATATTGCCCAGAGAGGCTGTGGGCTCCCCATCCTTGGAATTGTTCAAGGCCTGGTTGGATGGGGCTCTGAGTAATCTGCTCTAGTGGAAGGTGCCTTCTTATGTCTGGGGCTGGAACTCAATGATCTTTAAATTCCAGAAATGGCCTCATTAAGGCCAAGTAGAGAGAAAGGAGCACCTCTCTCAACCTGCTGGCCACATTCTCCCCAATGCACCCCAGGATAATATTGGCCCTCCTAGTCACCAGAGCACTGCCAGCTCATGGTCACCCACTGAGACTCCGAAGTCCTTCTCAGCAGAGCTACTCTACTGCAGGTCAGCCCCCAACCTGTGCTGGTGCTTGGGGTTATTTCTGCTCAGGTGCAGGACACAACACTTACCCATGATCCTTTGATTGAATACTCCTAATGTTAACATTCAAAATGGATTCTTCAAGAAGGGAGAACTCTCCTGTTGTCCTGTGAAGATCCAGCAGCTACAGGGGTGGGGCTATAATCTATAAGCAAGACCCTGATCCATTAAGGAATCATATAAATGCCAACCCATTCCTGCAGAATTTTCCTACTGAACTGTTCTTGGAACACATAAAACTTGATTTTTATGTAATTTCCCTTGATTGACCACTCTAACCTTGAATTCTCATATGTGAAGGAGCAAATATTTTTGAAAGGATTTGACACAAAAGATGCAGTTTGTCAGTGAATGTAGATAATGTGGTGCAACTGAGTCCTTTAGGAGATCCACATCTACATTTGAAACTCAAGTCTAGACAACAGCTACAGCACTGGCATTTTCAAAGTACTGCTTCAGCTGGCATGAAATGGTGTGCACAATGGAGCCAGAGTGATTTACACCTGCAGAAAAGCTGGCTAGCTTTGAAAGTTTGTTTATGAAGGTAAAAAAAAGTAAAAACAAAAATCACTTTTCCATCTGTTTTCCTCCTTTTTTTTATTTACTTATTTTTTATGATCTGTCAAAAGCCAAAGAAGAAAAGTGAGAGCAAACTGCTGTCACCAAAAAAAAAAAAAAAAA
>WBNO01033442.1:32707-82449 GCA_013400575.1 Peucedramus taeniatus
AAGCCACGGATAGCAAACTATTACTAGGAAACAGCATAAGCAAATTAAAATGGAAAGAAAATGCCAGAAACTACTACCATGCTTCATTCTTTGGAGAATCAACTTGCAATGGATTAGCACAAATGTGCCTTGATCCATCATCATGTTCTCCAGTTCAGCAAGCACAAACTGATAGTTTGGAATGGAGGTAGCGTGAAGTAAATGCTGTAATTTGTGACTGTGTGACAGCAAATGAAACTCGGCAAGAGGGCCAAGCTATCTGAAGCAAAACAATAATAGCTTGGTGAGCATATTAGGCAACCCCAGAGGAGAGGAGATGAAAGATTCAGGCAATAAGGAGAATGTATGTATTTTCGATGTTAGGCAACCCTATTCTCAAGGCATTACAAGCAACAAGAACATCTGAAAAGTGCATCTGGGTTGGGCAGAAACATATTCACCCCTGGTAAGCACATTTCCCAGTAATGCCTTGGTGAGAAGAAATAAAAATAAATAGGAAAATAGAGAAGGATTATCACCCTGGCTAGTAGATTCTTTTCAGAAAGCATCTGGCTAGAGGTAAATAGTATTATGAGACCTTTCCCTAGTTTTTATGATTTATATGTTCAGTTTCATCAGATCTAGGATAGGGCGTTTATTGGGTACTACATGCTCTGAGAATTTATGTTGCATGGCTAAACATCATGTCTGTATATCTTTTCTCAGTAATCTCTGATAATACCCAAATGGGCTTTTTATTTTAAACATCTGGACAGCCGTATGGTTCGTGAGAATTAAGGTGCTAAGTGAAGAAAACAGCACAACCATAAAACCTTTCAAATAAACAAAGCTTTCTTTGGAACATTAACTTCTTTACAGAGAAATCTTCTCTGTTCCTAAAAATGCACTTAGTACTTTATGTCTTAATCTCAAGGTAACGCTTTTCTCTTACAAATAATCTCAAGGCATTTAATGGTACCATTACTGTAGAAAACTATGAGATATTTGCATAAAAAGCACATCACCAAAAGAAATATAGAAAAATAAAAGCTCTTCTTTTTCCCCTAGCTTTTGTCTTTTTTTTGTGCTAAAAGCGGGAAAATACTGTTCAGCAGGGTGTTCTCTTCTACTCAGTAATAACACTGTCAGCACTGTCATAAAAATAGATAAAGGTGTAATTTAGGGAAATTTGTCTGCATATTAATAATTGAGTTTCTATTTGTTGACACTGAAATCCAGAAGAGATAGAAATGTAATGCAATGTATTCAGCTCTTTGTCTTTATGCACGTGCATGTCTATGTCAGTGCATGTCTGCATGTTTATAGCTCAAAACTGCATGTAAAACTATTCTCTCATGTGAAAATAATAAAAAATATGCTGAGAATCACTACTCACAAGTCATTTAAAGAAATAAAATCATTGGGTATTATTGTCCTTCCAAAGTATTTTAAAGAGTTGACAACATGCTTCTATTTCAAATTAGAGCAATAATATATACACACATACATATGAGACAATGTCCTTCAGCAAGATAAGAAATAAAAATATGTAGAACTGGGTAATCTGGTAGCTTTTTCTTTTTGCAATGCATTTTTCTTTGTGAATGATTCTATTTCTATTATTAAATATTGTTTGATTTTACTGATTAATTAGTTTCCGTCTTAACTGAATCTTCACTATCATAACTTGTATTTCTTCCTGTATTGACTCATTCTCATGCATTTAAGTTTATTAAATTCAGTGCAACAGGATGGATAAGTAAAGTTTGCTTGGATAACCATGATTGCAAGACTAGAGCCTGGAAAGAAAAGAGTTTGCTTGATCATACTTGACCTATATTGCATCATATGTTTTGAGGGGGCTTCTTCTGACATTCTTATGGAGAAATTAGAAAATTCCTCCCCAGATATAGAGATTTTCTGATTTATCATGCCTTGCAAACTTACTACTCACTGGTTGTGCAGGCATACCTATGGTGAAAAATTAGATTAGATATACACAAAGGATTTATGCAAAAGTCAGTGTTTGGAGTTCTCCAGCTCTGGTGCACTTTGCAGATATTCTTAAAATAGGTTGCCTAGTTTTCAGTTGGATTTTATTTGGTTTTTTGTCAAGAATAATTTTGTACATTTTAAGGCATAATTTTGCTGGAGGATAAACTAGATGGTCTTGGCAAGGCTGCCTTAGTGTGACTCTGAAAGGCAGTGATTTTCACAGAATTTGATCAGTACTGGGCTGTAGCTTACAAATGGAAGAAACTGCACAACTGCAAATGCTGATTTCCCTTTGTACCATTGGACTTGCCTGCACATATAAGAGTTGTTGATTAATGCTGATATCTTTGGGGTGATCTCATGCTACTTATTATCATTACTTTTGTGAATAAACCAGTGTCAATCCAGTGGAGGGTGGCTGAGGTGATCAGGGCCTACAGAGCAATGTGTATAAGTCAGACTGGGGGAAATGGAATTTCAGCTGGAAATGGAATTTCCCCTTGGCCTAGAGAAGAGAAAGGTAAAGGTGGCTGTAAGTGCTCCCATTATTACACAAAAAATAAGCTTTTAAAGAAGACAGATCCAAACTCTTAGAGATATTAAGGAAGATTAGAGACAGCAGTCTTCCTTCAAGAAAGGGAATTCTGATTGGAAATGAGGAAAACATTTTCCCTCAGGAGAATGATGAATGCTGTGTCTCCATCTTTGGAGCTTTTGGAACACAGTCGTGAAAAGATTGTGTGGAATCAACTTAACTTTGGAGTTAGACTTTCTTTCTGATGGAGGAGTTGTGTTAAAGATCTCCAGAGGTTTCTCCCAAAGACCTTTAATTATATTTACTAAAGGGAAGAACATAAGGCTCCTTTTACAGTCAAAGGAAAGAATATGTTTCTGAAGGAATCACTCCTTCAGTGGCTAGTAAAGGACCCAAAAGCAGCATTTCTTCTAACTCATGTTATATGATTAGATATTCAAGTTTTTGGCAAAACAAAATTCCAGCCTTCTAGTCTGGACAAATGTTTTTTATAAGGCTTGGAGAAAACATGGGTAACAACTCAACCCTAGTTAAGAAGGGCGTGTTTTGAAGCCCTGCTCCTTTTCTGTGCAGGTTTTTTGCTTGGCTGCCCAGCTACTGAGAGGAGAGGGAAAGGTGTGACTCAATGGAGAGGAAAACAAAGCAGCCAGAGCCACGGTGCCAGCAGCGTGCTGTACAGACACGCAGCCTGTGACCCAGTTTGTGCCCTGCTGGTAATGAAGTAAATGCAAAGTAGCATTAGTAGGCAGCCCAAATGCAATCCTTCAGGCAAAGGCTCTTTTTTACTTAAACTCACACTCCATTTTGCATCTAAAAAATGCCAGAGGACTGTTTGTCTGGAGATTAAAATCTGTTTTAATGTATAAGGATTGACAAGCAATAAGTTTCTTTGCATTTGAGGTTTTGAGACTCTCTTATTCCAAGTAATTTTTAATGAAAAGGGGAGAGAATGAACTGTCTGGATCACTGATATTTTTTATAGATAATGTACATTTCTATGAGGAAGAAAAAGAGAGATGGACTTCAAATTTTAATTCTCTTCAGCTTCTCTCAGCAATCCAAATTTCCAGTGTGAAGATGGTTCATTTTTTGGAAAAATTGGTGCTAAAAAACTCATTCTAGGTGGTAAGGACCAAGTATTTTCTAAGTGATGTAAAGAAAGCAAGAGACTGCATGTCTGTGTACAGGTTTTCAGGCCCACCTTTTAAATCCAGAATACAGGTTAAGGTCATAACACGCAAAAGAAATGTGGATGCATTTTCCTGTATTTTCTGCCATGCATTAGAGCTGTGTGATGCCCTCCATATGTGGTTATTAAAAATGGGCTGAGCACATTGCCTCTTTCACTTCAACCAGCCCCCCAGTAAACAAAAACTTAATGACTTTTCTGAGGTTTATCTGCAGCCTGAGGTGGAGTATGATGGAAAGCCCTGGATTGTTTCTCTGGAAAGCAAAGAGAAAAATTGTCCTGCTGCTCACTATGTCTTGGCTGTGGTCTGAAAAGTCTGTCAGTCCTTGATTATTTCAGAGGAAAAGACTGGAAAACTATTGGCCCACACAGCCAGCTTTTCCACCCAGAAAAGGTACACATACTGTTAATGAGGATGGCTGTGTTGGACTTCCTCTTGTTTGCTTGTTTGGGTTTTTTTGGTTTGGTTTGGTTTGTTTTTTGCGCCTATTTCCTACTTGCTGTTGCAAATGAAAAATGTAAACATAATCTGGATCAAGGGTGAAAATCTGCTGTTTAGTTTAAGGGAGCCTATTTTGTTTAGCTTTGGTTTGAGCTTTTGGGGTTTTTGTTGATTTGTTGTTTTTTTTTCCTCACCTGAAGGGGTATTTTGATAAGTGTTCAGTGTGCAAGTTGTCATTTTTGTTGAAGTCCAACACAGCACTGCCTCTATTTATCAACGTAATGTCTTCCATAGCACAAATCTAATATGACAGGAAGGATAGACCCTTTCCTTTTTTGGGGTTTGGATTTTATTTATAATAGCATGGTACCAACAGTTTTATGCTAAGAACCTCTGGTCTCAAAACTTAAAAAGTGTTCCTAAGTAAGAATTGGAGAGAAGGAACTGGCTCAGAATTATTTCTGCTCCACCTCAAGTGTCTTCACAGCAGATGAGGCAGGTACAACCTTACTGCCATTTTTATTAAAAATAAGAAATATCCCTGTTTTCCTCTCCTATTTGGTCTTGTATCCTAATAAATTATCTGTTTTTTATTTTGAATAGCCCAGTTCTCACTGTTGTTTATACTTGCTACATTGATGGCTCCAAGGAGTATTTTGGTAATGAGATAAGCAAGCTGTAGCTTTTCACTTTCTTTCTGGTGTGGATCTTTTGGGTCGCATACACTCTGGAGATTCCTGTCAGTTCCTGAAGAATATTTTCTGACTGCTTTTTAATGTTTTTTGAAAAATTCTTTAATAAGAAACATTATGAATTTGGTAATTTTGCTCTCTATGTAGTCACCTTTCACATGCAAAGCAGACTCTTCATCTAACAGAAGTGGATACATGCAGATAAGGAGTGTGAGGACAGAAGGTGTTTATCAGACTGAAAGTCTCAAAGTTTCAAATATTTTGGCTGTATATATAACTGCCTGGTTTTTCTCATTCCAATATGCTGTAGAAAGTGAGTTGGTCCCCTTTAGGAAAGAGTTAGAAAAGGAAAAAACTATTTATCACAGGCTATTTTGAATTCTTCTGCAGGAAGTTCTCTGCAGAGAGCTGCCCTGGTGTCCTTGTCCCAGAGCTCCTTCTCCAGCTCCTGTGCTGTTGCTGCCTCTTGTGTGCCACTCTCTGTCCCAGATGTGCAGTAAATGGGTGAGTGCAGTGATTCCTTCACGGTCAGAGTTGGCAACTGCCACAGGAATTCTCAGGTAAAAAAAAAAAAAAAAAGAAGAAAGAAAAAAAAATGCTGTATATGGGGAGGATATTTTAGTTTGAGATACTTAAAGAAAGGACAAAATCATCACTCTTTTCAGGGAAAATTTTCCTTCAGCTGCTTCACATGACACAAAGCATCGTGCTCTGTCTGACCTGCTGCACACCATGAGTGACATGGCTAACACGAAGTGACTGGGCTACAGAAAACCGATGGGATGCAGCCAGAGTGGTTGTGTTGATGGCTCCAAAGAGTCTCCTGGGACTGTCAAGCAGTTAAGCTGCAGATGGGCTATTTGCTATGCTGTGGTCCTTGACATTCTTTGCACTGCTACACAAAGAAGGGAGGTGGAGACAACACTATTTGCCTCACCACTGAGATTTTTTTCCCCTGAACAAAAGCGTTTGATTTAGGCTCGCTTTTTGTTTTGGCTCAAATTATTTTCCAAATAACACCATGACTCAGGAAACAATGAATGGTAGGAATAATGTACACCTCCAGAATGTTGTGCAGGAGAACACATTATTTTGCATCTACCACATTAGCTGTACACTGGGCTTTGTTTTCCACCACATCATTCATGGTACAAGTTAATTACACACTTTCAATGTGCTGCTTTCTTTCTTACCACACAAGATAATACAATTCTGAACTCATTTAAGCAAAGCAAATGCTTTTCTTCCTATTATGTATTGTGCCAAGCAGTAAATAATAGTAATTAATAAAAAAGCAGAACAGAGTTCAGCAAAGTCACTTCTTGCTTTTATTCATAAAGAAAACCAAAATTTCATTAAGGACAGTGCCGGTTGTTCCTCTGCTGTTCCCAAAATGTGATATTGGTCAAGGCAATTGTTTCTTGAGAAAGGCTGACAGTGACAATGAAGATTTAATCTGCTTTCCTCAGCATATCCCAGAATTAGCTTTTCTATGGCATAATAGGTAAACTGCAAACACATCTCTTGTGAAACAAGACAGCTGGTTCCAGAAATTTATCCTGTGTATGGATGTGCCAACGAAGCTCTGATCTTCCTCCTCTTCTCTCAATTTAGTCTGATAAACCAGATTGTAGTAGTCATCAAAGCTTTTCCCTTTTACCACAGTACTTACTCAGATTTCTCCATCAGTTCCCAGCTTCACATACTGATGTCCTTCTCCCTACATAATTATCTGCCTTTATCTACATCCCTGAGATCACATATATCTTAGCACCTGGGCATTCCCAAATTGGGGCTTTCCTCTCTTCTGGAACACAGTAATGACAATGGGGTTGTTCTATTCAAAGGAATACAACTATTTGAATTTTTCTGTATTTCAGTTCTCTACACTGAAGGCTTTTTTGGTCAGCAATGTCTGCCTTCTGTCAGCAGCCTGTACCACGATGTGCACCAGTGTGGGCAGGTGTCCCTGCCCATGGCAGGGGGGTTGGAACTAGTTAATCTTTAAGATCCCTTCCAACCCAAATAATTCCATAATTTTATGATTCAGTTATTAAGGAGAATGGATTTATTTTGTTCCCCTGTTTAAGAAGGCTGTAGGTAGCAGCTGAGGTACCTGAAGAGGGTGGTAACCACCAAATGCCACCTCAGTCAGAGCAGGCTGCAATTCCAAAATCTCATTAACAACTTTAGTGCTCCTAAGGCTTATGACCCAAGGGGAATCAAGGAAAAGGGAAGGCAGGGAAAGGAAGCCATGTGTGCAGAAACTTGTCACACAGTCATGCTAGAGAAGAAAAAAGGATTTTTTTCTCTACCTTGCTATATAATTGCCCTTTAACTAGATGTACCTATCAGAGACCTGTGGGATGCTGTTCTAATGAGTCCTTCCATGAGAGGCTACTCCATTACCAATGCCAGCTAATTTGTAGCTATATTATTTCAACATGTGAAATACAGAAGACAGACCATACAATAATACTAAAATTAGGAAAAAAAAGCCAAAACATTTGATAATAACATATCTCAGTGTAGGCCTCTCCTAGCAATTTGTGCTGGTACCAGTTAATTGCATAGCCATTGGTATTAATGTACTATCCTTTGGGACTAGTTCATAAATAAGTGTTTTGGAGTCTAGGAGATAAATTGTTTCATCATTTATTTTAGTTACAAAAGCTGGAAGAGCCTTTTATACAAGAAAAAAAAAAAAAAAAAGAAAAAAAATTACTCTAGCTTGTCTGTATTTAAATGGTCAAGCTAGGCTTTAAAATTAGAAACATTTTGATGAATGACCAGGAATTTTCTCTCTGACTAAAGCTTTTTTTTTTTTTTTTTTTACTCTGACCTCCACTTAGGAAATTAAACTGGTTAATGAGTAGCTGGAATCTGTGTTTTCATTCTTAATGGGAAATCTTAGGAGGAGAAGGAATGTTGGGTGGATTTTTTAATAGATCTGTGTCCTTTACTTTTAGTTTTGCAACCTCCATATTGAACCTAATCCCCACGTGCTGCAACAGTCAAAGACTTTATCATACCTAATAGAAGATCTAAAAGTAATAAGTGTTGTATTAGACATTGATGTGCATCTTTAAAATGCAAGAACATCTTGAATTAAGTGCTATTGATCTAGGTAAGGTAGTTCAAGTCTGGATTATAGAAATGAATTGTAGGACATGAATTGAGACTGAGTAGGAAAGCTGTATATTATGTACTAGACACCTCTGAAAAGAATGGTTCTGGGCATTTCAGAGAGACAAGAACTAGAAATGAATTCTGGAGTGGAAACAGGGAGAAAATAATTATCTTGGACTTCCCTCTAACCAAATATCAGGGAAAATGCTGACAAAAATCTCATATGCATGACTCTTATTTTGCATGGCTTAGCTAACTTCTCATGCTTCCTAGAATAGAGTGCATCTGCTTGAAGTTTGCAGAAAGAACTTATCTCAAACTTTTTGTCTCTTCCATGACAAATATTCTGTCTCCCTGAAAAGATGATTATAAAGCAGAGTGTTCTCTTGGGAAGAAAAGATAATGGAAATCCTAGCTTTAGAGGCTTAAGACACCACCTTTAGATCTGAATGAGTTGATATCCCCTCTGTTTTCTAAGAAGGCACCACAGATTTTTATATATTTTTTTTGGCCTAAGGAATTATGTCAGAGGACAGAGATTTGCAATATTACAACTGTACAATTCTGAAAAAGGAGCAGCAGTCTGCATTGTTCTGCTGAGAGAAATTTTTAAACAATCTAGCTCAAGTGTTGGCATTCAAATTTATCATCTTGATAGCAGAGAAAGGCTTCTTCTCTTGGTGGGAGATAGTGTCTGCTCTCACTGGAAGCATGCTGGATCCCTGCTCTAGGAGTGTTCTTTGTTTTTAGCCACCTGTTGTATTGTTTACTGCTCATGCTATGTGAAATTGAAGCATGCTGTGCTTGAAGAAAATTAATTTCATGTAAGAATTGCAAAGACCCATTGTGGCTTCACTGAGCTCTGAAGGACATTTATTTTTCTTGGAATAACTACAGTTTATGCTTTTCTCCTTCTATCACCTTGTGCCATTTAAATGACAGAGGCAAAGTGCCTTGATACAATACCAGTTTGATTTCCTCACACAGACACACAACATCCTACCCAATTTTGCATTTAGCACTTCATGCATTCAGATTTTTATTATTGCAATTTAATTCTTTTTTTTTTCCTTCTCTCTTTTTTGAACTTTGTGGAGATAACTATGATGGAAGTTATAACACTTCCCTACTGGTTTGCAATTTGTAAACAAAAAAATCCAAGAGAAAATGGATACAAGCTGTATGGAGAAGCATTTATACCTGCTGAACAATTGCCCTAAGTAGAAAATTGATTTCTGCTGTACATGTGCCAGGTAAACATGAACAAAAGTATTAATATTCATATTTCAGTAAGCAGGGAGGAGGGAAGTGTAGAGAATTGAAGAGACACTTAAAAAGAAAATTCTATAGCTGTAAACTCACACTGCAAAATATTTGCCCTCATTTTGATTTGATTGACTTTATATCTATGCAGGCAAGATATCTTGAAGAAGTGCTCACTGAAATATTTTCAATAAAGGCTCTCAAAACCAGAAGGGACCCTGTATCTATGGACAAGCAATTTTACCTTCCAAACCATTTGTAGTTCAATAATGTGTAGGTGTTAGAAGATTCTAGAACATAAGTGACCTTCTCAAGAGTGATGTGGTCTATTTGATTTGCTATCAAGTGATTTGGTAGAATGGATACTACTCATATTAGTCTATTGAAAGGTAGTGCCTGGAAGGAGGACACAATTCTGCTGAGGTCTCTACTCCACCTGCTGTAGGAACTGCTGGAAGGAGGGAGAAGATTTTCCCTAGCAACAGTTGGAGAACTGCTGAGCAGAGAAGGAATGAAAGAGACTTTGAGTAGGTCTGCAACACAAATGCAGAAAGTGAATGGACTGTGGGAGGAAAAGCCTCCACGTCAAGGGGCTTAAGGAGGAAAAATCCTTTGTGAGCAGTTTTGAACTTTTGCATCACTGAAGAATACTGGTTGGGAAGAAGAAAGAAGGAGAAAAACACTTTGTGGGTACGCTTCACAATAAAAGATAACTTGAATTTTCTTTTATTTAGTCTCAGAATGAAGCATTCTCACGTTCTAATTTGCCTTGTACTTGTTTGTGCAGTAAGAATTACACAAATATCTTGCTCCTCAACACTGACCTTTCAATCTGGTGTATTAAAACATATTTTGTTTAAAGAAATCCTCCTTGCCAAGCACTCAAGTTCTTTATAATGCCCCAACTTCATCCTCATTATTATTGTGGCAACACTCATAACATCTAGAGGATTTGTATCCTCAATAACTAACAGAAATGTTCACAAGTCTTTCCAGTATAGACCTCTATACTGTAGCCACCTAAATTGTTTGAATTTCTGAGTGAATTCCATCACAATTATCTATATGTTTTGTCTTGAGGGGTTTGCTGTCCAAGGAACATTAGGAAGGACCTGTCTGTGCTTGACCAACACCTTCCACTTCCATAGGACTTCAGCAGGCTTCATGTTCTATAAAATCATAGAATGGTTTGGATTAGAAGGGTCCTTAAAGATCACCTAGTTCCAATCCCTGCTGTGGAGGGACACCTTTCACTAGACCAGGTTCCTCAGAGCCCCACATCCAGCCTGAGCTTGAACAATTCCAGGGATGGTGCATCCAAACTTTCTCTGGGCAATGTTTTCCTACCTATTTGCCTCCAGCAGTACTGTGCAACTGTGAGCTCAGACACTTCATCTGAAAATGCAGCAGAATTAAAGCAAGCATGACATGAAAAGTGATTTAAATGTTGAATTGGTATTTTCAGAATGATAGGTGATTTCAAGGATATGCTAAGAAAATTTGTCTCTAGAGGAAAAACAGAAAGCTTTTAAAGGAATTTCATCTGGTTAAGCTGATTCCTTTCTTTCTACACTGTGAATTAGATAGATTGCCATCTGTATTTATAGCAGAATAGTGTTCCAGCTTCAGTCAGCAGATGCCCCAAAGACTTCCTAGTTTAACTGAAAAATCTCACTGCTTTCAGGCAGTGTGTTACTTACCTTTGGAGAGAAGTCATATCCCATCACCTCTGACAGAGGTTTCTGAGTACCACTGTTCACAGGATTGGGAAACTCTGCCCTCCAGAATGAGCAGGCTTTACTAACACCTTATACCTTGTACTAAAATTTGCACAGATTTCACACGCAAATTCTGTCTCAATGTATTTTTCTTTGTATGAAAGAGCATGGGGAGATTGTAGGACTTATTTCCCAATTTTACCTGCATATTTACTAATGGAAGAAAGATGTGCCATTTTGAGTAATATAATAAACTTTTTCCCAGATGGATCTAAATAAAATGGAAGAATGGATGAACTATGGTTCACAGAGCATACCAATGGCTAGCAACTTTCCCCTCAAAATCAAAAATTAATTCAAGTCCAACAACTGCTCAGGAAAGATAGCTGCTAGCCAGGAACTGCAGCATTCCAGAAATACAGAGATTTCTTCTATTGAGAGAGCAACTATGCAGAAAGAGCCTTCACTTAAAGAAATTTCCAATATAAGTAAAGATATAGGTGGACTTAAGAAGCAGAGTCGAATGAAAATGCAGAGTAGGTTCTGAGAAAGAATTTGGAGGTGGAGTCATGGGTTTATAATTAGTGCTGCAGTGCAATAATCAGTTTTGGGGCTTGGATTGTGTTGGTGGTCATTGGGGTGTTGTTTTTGGGGGGTTTATTTTGAGGACAATTGTATGGAATACATACAATTGTGCAATCAGCAACTCCACAGTTCAATATTCCAGACTGTGGCTCAGCCAGAGTATCACTGAAGCACCTTTGAAATTCCAGCCATTCTCCTGAGAGGCTAGAAATATATTTCAAACTGAATCTGCTAAAATTAATATGAGATTGCTTGCATACTTCTTTCCTTTAATCTATATATCTCCCAGCACTTCAGATCACTAGCTCAATTTCTTTTCTTCCTTCCACTTTTTTAGTTTTCCAGGAACTTGTGCTCACCAGTTTGAATACACATATGTTCTCTTGTTTATTGTTCCAGACACATCCTTCATTGTTAATAGATTCATATGCTTGTGCTCCTGATGGGTTTTGTTTGCTCTTGATTCAGTCACTGAAATCTGTGTGTAGCAAGGAATTTGAAAAGAGCATGCAGCTGTTTGCCAGATAAACTGACACGTCATAATTTTGTACTTTTAGCATCCTCCTTTGTTTTACTAAGTATGGATGTCATGGATTTATAAACAAGTACTTTGAGGATTTGAGGTTCATTTCCCTATTGACTTTCTCGTATCTTTTATTTTCTCCTTATTTTTTTGTAGATGTATTGTGGACTTTGGAAGAATCTAATGCTGTAGCAATCGTATCACTTTCAATTTGTACAGGATTTTTTACTGTCAGACTTCTTTAATGGAATGGAAATGGTTCTTCTTTATACCATGACTGAAATGTGCTAGAAGCTTTACAAGCAAATAAACAAAATCTGGCCTTGGCTGTTCAACTGGACTCAGTCCCACACATAATCACTCCAACTGAGCACATAATAATAACCCATGATTGTTGGTAGGGTTTAGATGACAGCAAACTGAATCCTGATTTGGTTACTCAGCACCGTGGTGGTGCAACTATGATCAGAATTCTGCTCTTGGGCCTAGGAGCTTAGGAATATGCCAAGCCCCTGGCTTTTTCAGTAATTCCTATGGATTTATTTATCCTAACAGAAAATGCAGTTTACAAATTGATTTTTTCACCTGCATGGCAAATGTTTTATAAATAAGAAAATAGTCTAAATGTGTGAGCAGACAGTGAAAAATGAAGTTACAAACCTGTATTTGGAAGGATCCAAATGCTGGGAAAACCAGAAATAACCTCTGGGGACCTAAGGTTAGGCGAAAGAGGACCTTTTACAAAACAACCTTTATGATGAGCATCAGTATTAAGCACAGGAACACACTGTGTGTGAAATTGTGGGGAAATCAGCACTGCTTGGCCTTTGTGACCACAACTTTGTTCCTCCATGTGGTGATCCCAGGGCTATCAGTAAGGACTGGGTCATGTCCTTGGTCTCACTCCTTTTTGCAATGCCCCTGTCACTTTGTAAATAATATCTCACCACAGGAGGTTTAGATAAGACATTAGGAATTTTTTTTTTAATGGAAAGGGCTGTAAATCATTGCAGCACACTGGCCAGCGAAAGGGGTGGAGTCATCATCCCTGTAAGTGTTCAAAAAACATTTACATGAGGCATTTGAGGACATGGTTTAATGGTAAACACCATCCTAGAGCTGGGTTGATGGTTGAACTTAGTGATCTTCAAAGTCCTTTCCAACCTTAACAATTCCAGATTCTATGACCTCACATACATTTGTTTCTGTGGGATTCTCTAGGCAGGACAAAATTTCAGCATATAGGGGGTCTGAATTTAGCAATCCAAAGATCTACTGATTTCTTGAGCAGGATGACCTTCTTAGTCTTCTGGCATACCATCATGCAGCTCAAGATGATGCAGATTTGAGCAAAAATCCCCAGACATGCATCACTTACATGTTTAAGTTTGCACCCTGTAGGAACTTGCTCCAATGACGTTATTTCTAGTCAAATTGTCAAGACATACAATTTAAAACAATAAGAAGAAACCCTGACTTGTTTTCACTGATTTTTGTTTGCTGGGGTTTATTTTTTTTTAAGATTTGTCCAAAGATGAAATCAAAACAAAATAATGTTTCACAACAAAATCAACAAAAGAGTTTTTCTTGAAAGAATCGATCTGCTGCTCCATCTCTTGCTGTACCCACATCCTCAAATGGCAAGCACAAGAGGTGGTAATTTGCTTTTTTGTGTTCCTTTCATGAAATTTTTCATCACAAATACGGGAGTAAATATTACCTATTAGTGTGTCAATCCCTTCATCTCCACACAAGCACAAACAGAATAACTAATTACTGCTACAGTATGGTAACAAAGCTGTGTTATGCCGCACATCAAGTAGTTGTTTAAATATCTCCAAGCAGTATGAACTCTCTCCAGAAGTATCAGCAAATTCTAGTCTCACTGTGAAAACTGAGCACATGATTTTCAGTAATTTTATCAGCTCATCTGTCTTGACTGTGAGTGAACATTTGTACCAAGCTGTCCTGAGTCATCTACTTAATATTCTGTGTCTAGATGTTTCAGGGCTCCATTCCTCCTCAGTGGGTAATAATAAGACATCTTTTCTCTGTGTTCAGAGAGGAAAAATGAAGGTGGAGCTCTGAGGGTATTGTATCTCTGCTCATTGGAAAGGAGTATATGATTGTTATTTATTTGAGAGCTCAAGGGTGGTGTCTGAGGTGGTTGCTTAACTTTTCAAGGAAATTCAATATTTCAAAAGAATGCATAAATACAAGTCCAGACTGTTTTAGATTGTTTAGACTGATTTAGATAAAACAATGTCTTAGAAATGCTGGGGCTTTGACTCCTTGTATAATTGATGGAAAGATTTGGACACCTCCACTGCATGACTCAGAGGACACAATTTAGGAAAATCCACACAGGCATCCGGGGCTACCGAGGCTAAGACAACTGATCAAGTGGCTGAAGAATTAAAACATACCATCACCTGTGGATCCTGTTATGAGACTTCATTGCTGCAATTTAGTTGTTTGTTGGTCTGATGGTCTTGATCCACTGGAGCAGGGGAAGAAACACAAAGTCTGATGGGTTAAAATATGCTCAGGCTCAGTGGTAATGCCCAGGTACCTCCCCTGAGGAGGGGGAGCTTTCAGTTCTCTGGTGCAAAACCTCAGAAACTAGTCTGGGGGCACTTTGGGGGTCTTTGTTGGCTTTTGACACATTCCAACACATGCCAGCTCATTCTTCACAGATGTAGGTGAAGAGCACCTAAAGATCATACATATATCTGAGGAGTTGTCCACCCAGGCTGGGGATATCCATGCCATGATTCCAAAGTCTTGTGAGAATTATGTTGGGCATTGGTTATTCCCACTGGGACCACAAAAAGGTATAAATCTGACAGGGAAACTCCCCAGTCATTGCACTACAACTGTCTGATCTTCCCAGGGAGAATGTGTGCATGTTATGTACAATGGCTCCACACAGTAACAAAACCTTGATCCTAATGCTGCCCAATTCTTTGGTACAATTTTATACCATTAGTCCAGTTTCCTGTTCCTCCCAAATATCTGCACCATTCCATGAATATCTGTAATTCAGGAATAGCCATAAATAATTAAATCTGCACAACAACGAAGAGTTTATAAAAGGAATTTAGTCCCTGTGAATTATTTTGTGAAAGAAGATAATAAGCTTTTTGGATTTAAGTCCACCATATTAAAGACAACAGCAAATATTTAGTTTTAAACATACAGTTTCCTGCATTAAGTTTCTCTCTGTCTGTTATCAAGATGACATTAAAAGTGGCCATGGGTGTTTGAAAGCTTTACCACCAAATCAATTTCAATTACTTACTGTAATTGAAGAAGTGTGGGAATTTCTGAGGTGGCCACAGATTTTGTGTGTCTATCTTTGCATGCCATATACACAATTGCCTGCACGAAATAAAGTTTGAATCAGCTCCACAACTTACTCTAAACCTGAATTTTCATCACCACAGTAATGAACATTGTACTATCTTGTTTCTTGTGGTTTCCAAAGAGTACAGCTGATAGCTACTTGCTTGTTTTAAAAGCCAGTAGAAATATTAATTTCTTCTGGAGCAGTCCATTATACATAGACCCCTCATGCTTATTTTAGAGAAAATGGAAAAAGGAATCATGGTATTGTTCTGGGAGTTTTCATTGTATTTTCCTTACCCACTAAATAAATAAATAAATAAATAAAATACAGAAAGTGCAGTGATGAGACACTACTACAAAATTAGCTTTTTAACTCCCAGTGAATAGGCTCTTTACAAGACCCCTTCATTTCAACCTTCTCATCTTCCTGAAATGAATTTATAGTGAAAAGCAATTACAGTGAATATTTCCATATTCCCAGTGCCCCTAAATGTACCTATATTAATTTTCTGGAGTTGTCTTAGTAATATATTGTGTTTTCTCATTTTTTTTTATGTCTATATTTGTGTGCCAGTGACTCTGTGAGTTTGTGTTTGAAAATTCCCCAGACAGGGCCAGATTTGACCACGAGGATCATTACCATTGACAGCAATTGGGAAAGCAGTTGTAAAGGCTTCTAGTCCCACCTTCAGGGCTGCAATGACTGCTCCCTGTGGAATTAGACTGGGAATACTGACATTTCCATCCTGACTATCACAGAGCTACTCAGGAAATCAAAACATATCATTTAAACCAGCCTCACAGTTCTGAGGATGCTGTGGTCTCAAGGTGTCCCTGAAGAGGGTCCATTACTGCAGCAGCTGCTGCAGGAAGAGATTTTACACAGTGGATCCAGATTGAGTTAAATTTAAGAATCCTCTAAAGAATTACCAAAAAAAGATCTTGATTGAAACTGCATGGAGGGAGAATAATGTGTAAATGTCTAAATTTTGATTCTCATCAGCAGGACCATGGAGTTAAATGTGGTATCAGGAACGGAAAAAATTCACTTAGAACTTAAATGTGGTATCAGGGAAGGAAAAAATCATGTACAAAGTGATAAATGAGCATGAAGGTAGTGAAAACTTCCCCAACTTCATTCTGACATTTTGTTTCAAATCTGTGATTTACATAGACAGTTTAAATGCACTTCCAAAGTACCCAGGTTTATGTAAAGGGTATGTGTGCCTTCAGTCTCATCTCAGCAATAACGTTGGGAGTAATGCCTGAAGGCATCTAACTTGGCTGAAAGGATAGAGGATTCATAGATGTCTGTAGTCTTACAGTTCTTACAGGGAGCTGGGGATAAAACACAAAAATTTCTAAATGCCCATATGAAAAGAAAAATTTTGGTCAGAGTTCATAGCTCCTGGGTCACAAGAAATCCATGTGTGTAGAAGGAGCACTATTTTAGCTTATATTGTATGAGGCAGCATTGCTTTTGCATGAGCAAGGCTGTTGAGTGGAAAGGCTGAGGAAAAAAAAAAACAAGAGAATTTGTAACCTTTCCTATAAATCACTTACCTCATCAACATTTACAAAACATGTTAGAGACGGGTTTTCTAAGCCCTATGACAAATCTAGAAATGTGAAAAAGCAGTGTAAACCCTGGAATAGTGCCAATAAGGATTTCCTTAGATTAGGAAACTCTCCCAGGGGTCAGTCACTTGAGCAGACCATGTCCCTTCTCTCTTCTTTGGGCTTTTTTTCCCCTCAAAAGAATCATAGAAACATTTGGGTGTGAAAAGATCTCTAAGGTCAGCAAGTCCAATCTTTAATCCAGAACTGCCAAGTCCACCACTAACCACGTCCCCAAGGGCCTCAACCACACAGCTTTTGAACACCTCCAGGAATGGTGACTCCACCACTTCCCTGGGCAGCCAGCTCCAATGCTTCACAACCCTTTTGAGAAATAGAGATCACAAAGATATTTACTTTCTTAAAAGTTTCACAAAACTAACAATCTGAGCAAAGAAGGCAGTTCAAATGCTCATAACTTTGTTTCTAGAAACTTTCATGTGCTAAGTTCTGTAATCAAACATGGCAGCCTGAATGTACTATTAAACTCTGCATTAAGGGGTTGACACAAATGAGAAGAAACTGTTCATTTGTAAGTGGTTGGTCAGCTGAGAAGCACAAATCCAAAAAAGCTACATCGACTCTGCAACTATCAAAATACTGGAGTTTGCTTGATTTTGTATGGCAAAGCAGCATTACTAGAGCATGCTATTTCTTCATTTTGCAATTTTTTTTCTGGTATATATAGCAAAAAAAAAAAAAAAAAGAGAGAGAAAGGAAAGAAAAAAAAAAGAAAAAGGAAAGAAAAAATGTTTAAAAGTGTCAGGGAAAGGAATATCTCTTCCCCTGGGAAAAAAGTTGAGAACTGATGGCCATCTATTTCTGATCATTTTGTTGTTTGTGCTTAACTATAGTGCCTTTAAAATCAGCTGTCAGGGAGCCTACTCTACCTCCACGCAGCTGCCAAAAATATTCCTGTTCAATCTGCTTTTGTGTATTTTGGATGTTTGTTCTAACCCACCAATTTTCCTTCACAAAGCTATGTATTGGCAGTATTTGGCAAAAAATCCTGTGGAAAAGGGAGGCATTGTGACTGGATTTCTATTGTTTATTTGTTTAGGAACACGCGGGGATGTGGGAGGGTCAAGGACAGAGCAGGAAATTGCTCATATCTTCTTAAGCACACTCTATAACCACTGTCCTTTCACATAAGGCAGCCACACATAGAGGGAAACAACAGAAAATTGCAGCAATAATCCCACTGAGCCTAGTAAAGAGCTGGCTGTATAGTACATTCTGTACCTGTCAAATGCCAGATGTCTATACATCCAGGAGTGCAGAAATTGCCATTGAAATTACGTGTTTGTCCAGCTAAACAGCTCCCAGACAGAAGTGACAATCATAGGGGGTTATTATTAGATGTGTGGAGTGGTCCCAGCTCCAGCCAGGGGAACCCAAAGCATCTGTGCAAATCAGCTCTGTGCAGGCTGGTCTGTTTGTTCCTGACTCCAAAGGACTTGCACACAGCCCAAATCTGTTGCAGTTTGGCTTTCCACTTTTTTTTTTTTTTTTTTTTTTTTTTTTTTTTTTTTTTTTTTTTTTTTTTGACCCACTTCTTTCTAAAAACTCATCAGGTGTGATGGAGGGAAAAGTGGAAACTAACAGTGCCATCTAATGGGTGTATGATTTTATTGCCTAATAGACTTAATTCCAGAAATTAAGAGAGAAAGCAAACAAGAGCAACAGATTCTCAGGGGTATAGGATGTTCAAAGTCTCTTTCTTATAGCAGAGGGTTTATTTTTGCTTTTCGAAGAGAATCTGAAATACAAAGGAAACTAATTTATCTCTTTATTTCTCTAAAAACAGCCTGGACAGCTCAACATTGCTGCATTTTAGACAATTATTCTTGTTGGGGTAGATAATACAGATCAAAATGACTTTGGAAAATGGGGAATGAACAGCTGGGTCAGGTTTGTTTAAAGGTCTGCTTTCAAATCCTGGTTGCTTCAAAAATGAAGCAAACAAACTAAAGCCAAGGAAAAACAATCAGAGGTTTTCTTTATCATATGATCTTGATGTTGTTAAGGAAACCCTGCCCATTCACAAGACTCTCTAGAAGTCCCTGTTCCAATGCCAGGGACTTTAACTGTAGGGACCAGAGTCCCTTCACAGTGGGCAACCCCAGTGAGCCCATGGATCCCTGCTTGACTCCCGACAAATCCCCCCCCATGCAGCCAGAGCAGGTTTCCTTACCAGTTCAACCCCAAGTTTCCCATATCAGTCTCAGATGTCTCATTCCATAAAACCATTTATTGATGGTGCAATAACACAGAAACAGTTCAGGCTCGGTGCCTCCAAAGAGGGTCCCCAACAAAGGAACTCTTGGGCTTTTATACCCTCACAGTCTCCTGGTGCAAGTCTCACTCTTCCTCCTGAGACTTCAGCTCCTGCCCCCTCTCCACATCCATCCACCTCACTGGCATCACCGGTCTTCATCCTGTTTATTATCCAAAAGATCAGCAATTCCTGCTTCTGCTGCATCCCCAGCATCTGTTCTCCTGGCTGGCAATCTCCCACTCTCTTGTCCTTTGTTATCCCAAACAGCTCTTGGTCTCTTATCTCAATGTGCAGCCTGTGAGCTGAACTACTTGGACCAAATACATTCCTCAACAACCTCAGTTGCATTAAAAAGGTGAGGACTCAGAGAAAAAATATGAGCTAAAATCTTCTGGATGTGCTGAAGCACATGCTTCTCTCACCTGGGTTTGCAACATGAGCTTGGAAGACTTCTTGAAGGGAAGCACAGGTATTTATTTTCAGAAGAGGCTTTTTGTCTGCATTTTTTAGTCATAGATGATGAGTAACTTTTAACTGGGAGGCCAAGGGTAGATATAAATGGTAGTGGAGAAAGAGTGTTGATGGCTTTTAAACACTCATTACCAGTCAGCTGATTGTCTCAAAAATGAAGTTTTGAGTTGCAGTTTCCTTACTAGGGGCTTTGCAGATATTTTAATATTTTTCTCAATACAGATTTGTACATTTAAAGTTTATGTCTCCACTAGGCTTTTTTTTTTATTTGCAGCTGTCTGTTTGTGTGGCAAAAACCTATCATCGTCAAAATGAGACATTGAGCATTTTATTACCTGTTGTTGTCATCTGAGAGCAGACCTGAAAATGTGGATTGACTTCTGCCATCTTGAGACATTCCACTGAAAGGCATGATCCTTCCCATCACACTCACCAAACTCACTATGCCAGCAATTTGCTACAATTGCATCCCTGCAACCATGGGATGAAAACAAATTTACTTTATAAGATATTTGTAAAAGTTAGCAGTACTATGATACTTCAGATATAATAGTGTAGCTACAGAAAACAACAAAAAACTGTAGTGTGCATAACATGTAATTGCACAATCCAAATTAAATTCACATCTGCGTTTGGCTTGAGGCAAAACACCAGAGCAGAAAAATGAGATCTGAGTATGCTATGATGCTCCAAAGGCAGATGAGATCTTCCTTTGGAGGAAATGAGCCATCTTCTGAATATGTAGAAAAGCACTTCTTTTCTGACAAAGTGAATGAGGGCACAGATCAGTTTGGTCTTGTTCAGGCTTCTGGAAAACTATATTTTATACTGGCTCATTTAGCTCTTCTTACCTCTAAAATGAAAACAATCAGCTGTTAAGTCTTTTTATTAGTATCAGACCATCTCTCATTCTGGTTTCCTTTAACAGCTCTTTATAAGATCACCTGTTTATTCCCTAAAGAAGTTAAAATTTTCAGAACAATCAGGTTGTTTTCCTCTTTTCTAATTTAAAACCAGATGACTGTCTCAGTTAAATCAAAGTTTATTATAATTTAGGGAGGTTACATTTTGCCATTGCGTTTGGGGGATGCAGCTCTACACGGGATGGATGTTTGCAGCATTATAAACTGATTCCTTTCAGAGGATTTCTGATGACCCTTCTGAAAAATCTCCCCCTCTGCACAGTCCCAAAGTCTGCAGCAAGAACAGAAGGCACTGGACCCTGGCTATAGGAGTCTTGAAATGAGACACTGTGATCAGTCAATCATAGAATCTTGGAATCATTTAGGGTGGAAAGGACCTCTAAGATCACCAAGTTCAACCATTAACCCAGCACTGCCAGAGTCCATCACTAAACCATGTAGGTTACACACCTACACACCTTTGAAATACCTCCAGGTTGTTGATTCAACCACTGGCAGCCTGGTCCAATGCTTGACAACTCTTTCACTTAAGAAATATTTCCCAATATCCTTGATATAAGCTGAGGCCATTTCCTCTTGTGCTATTGCTTGTTCCTTGGGAGAAAAGACCATCATATCCTATGACATCACTGGCCTCCAATTTGAGGGTAGGGTGGTGTACCAGAGCAATAGAGGAGGGGATCATTTATGTAGCACCATGCTTGGTTTCATCTGTTTTGGTTTTGTTTTACTGTTTCCAGATGAGTTACTGTCATTTTCTGTAATCAATATGACTTTTTTTTTGCTTGATTTCAAGCAAAAAATTTCAGGAAATTACATTAACACCCCTTAGAGACGGTGATGTGATTTTCATGCAACAGTTCTCAGTCTTTCTCCCAGATTCAGGCTCCTTCACGGGGGAAATTGATACTGAAGTGATGTTTTAGTGATTTAAATAGTATCAGATGGAGTTTGCTGGAGAAAAAAGAAAAAAAAACAACTCACAAGTAGCAATTTACCAAAAAAATCTGTTTTGTGTAAACAATAGCTTATTTCAGGATTTTATATAAACTGATGACTGTTTAAAAGGATTTCCCAAGTGGCCATAGCAAATGTAGCTCCTTCCATTAGCACTCCTGGTGTGCTGGGAGAGCTTTTTGTAACGTGAGAGGAAATCATTGTATTTTGATGGATCATCCCTCCATTCATACCTGCATGGCATCCCACACTGACACAGCCAACAGGTGTTAAAAGGAATTAATGTTTTTGTATAAGGGTGTAGCAGCATCTGTCACTGCACACAAACACGGGGCTTTCCTTAACAAACATCAAAAACCCAGTGCAAGACAAAATCAAGCTCCCAGTATGGAAAAGCTTTAAAAATTCCTTTGAGAAATTTGAAATCAATTCAGTTTTTTTGCTCTTAAATACCCTCAGTCAATGGAACAAAACCCGTCTGATAAAATGCAAGGTTTTTTCAAGGCAATTCTGGATGTTGCGTCTCCTGAAGGTGAAACCACTTTGCAATGTGGCTTAATTCTCCTTTCCTCTTCTCTTCCCATTCCTTCCTTTTCCCCTTCCTCCTCCTTTTTCCATCATATCATGGTTCTGATTTACCTTGTCAAAAATTGCACTGGAATGGGAGCACAATATTGGGCCTTCTTTCCCCCTTAGTCAATAATAAGATAAGCTAATGTGAAAAGTTATGCATGTTTAAAGGCAGGTTGCCTTGGGTTTGGATCTTCTCTCCTTCATGCAGAGCAGGGTTTAGCAGAGACAGGAGGTTCCCAAAACCTGTCTAAAGTCAGTGTGTGCCTTGGTTCCCCTTGAGAAAATGTGGGAGCAATGGTTCCTCATGGTGCCAGATTTTTGTGTGTCTATGACTTGAACTTTAGACATCAGCACTTTTCACTTTGTGGCTGGTCTAAAAAGGAGCTATAACATTCCCAGGACACTTCACATCATCCCTCTCATATACCTGCTCCAAAGGAGTTTTAGATAACAGATGTTCTTCTGGAGTCAAAGCCAAGGCCACAGCTCAAAACTGGTCCCATCCCAACCACTTTGTGCCTGGCCATGGGACACTTGTCCCAGAACCATTACCATTACCACCTTGGCTGAGCTGAACATCCCTGGGCTGTTCCTAGCTCTGGAATTCAGATTAATTAAGTAGGCATCCCCAGCCAGATGCTCCCACAAGGAATTTCTAGTTAATTTTAAGTCAAAGATACCTTATAGATTAAAAGGATGGCTTTTCTGCATGTTCTCATCACTACTTCCTTTTAACTGACTCAGTTCTTCCCCCACTGTAGAGCAATTTTAGGCCTCCAATGCCTAGTTCATGCCTTCCCCTACATGGCAAGAAACATAAAAGTTAAGCATTTCCATGGCTCAGTGAACCTCACTCCTAGAGCATTAAGCTTACTGACTCTGAAAAGGTGGCTTTGATTCCTTCCTTTAACATAAAAACCAGAGCACATTAAACCCTTACTTATTGCTCCAGTGGATTTTAGTGTTGTGGGTGGAAATAAAAGCTTAGCTAAAGCATGGTGAGAAACCTCTTCTGGTGCTGCTGTACCCTCTGGGCACACTTTCCCTAGGGTTATTCCTTTCTCTTTTCCACAGGGTCCATGCCAGCCCTGTCACCATATCAGCTGGATGCCTTCCAGAGGAGGATTAGCAGCTGTCACACGGCTGCTTTCCATTTTGTTCTCCTGCCTGAGGAAAACCAGGCTGTCACCCTTGCACAAGCACCAGATCTGACTTGATTCATCATTTCCCAGAAACAAATCTCTACTCTCGTGTTTAGTGTACAGAAAATTATACTCCACTAAATAAATCAGTCTTTCTCTTTTTTGTTTCTCTCCCCCACTCACCTCCCTCCAACCCTCCCTTCACTCCCTCCCTCCTGTGTGTACATGTATGAGCTGCACTGTCTATTCCACCTGCAAATCCTGTTGTAAGCTCTCAGCTGAGGCTCTGTAGAAATAAACTGACACATAGTTATGGTATGGTTAGTGATATATGGGGCAAAGTAATGACAAGCAACCCTGAAAAGAGATCTCTAATTAAAGTTCTGCTAAATGATGCAGGACTGGGATGTGAATCTGGACATGTAGCTGGGTTTTTTTTCCTCTCATTTTTTTTTCCCCTGCTTTTCTTTTTTTTTTCCTGTCAAAATCTCTCTGTGAGGACTGTGAGAAAATTAAATGGTCCAATCATAGGTGCAACTGCTTCATTAGACCAATCTTCAATCAAACACAAAAGTGAAATGTAACTCTCTCTCCTTAGGTAAAACAAATTCAAGAAAATGTTCAGGGCTGACAGACCCAGGGTATTAATGCATTTCACCTTCTGCAGTGGCTCCTTCCTTTTGAAAGTTACCACCCCTAACCCAATTTGAAGAAAAAACATACCCAAAAGTCAACCTACTCTTGACAGCAGACACCCCTGCTCTGGTCAGGGTGGCTTCTCCTCCAGGAGGAAAGTTAAAAGGGCTGATTTTTCCTGCCATACAAGCAGCAGCTGTGCTCTCCTAGAGCCACCACTGGCATGAGATCTGTGGAAGGGAAGGACAGGGTTTGTTCTTTTCTCACCTCTCCTGGCAGGTGTCACAGCCATACAAAAGTGTCAGAAGACTTTGAGTGCAATAACAGCAGAAAAAGAAGTGGGGGAAATCTGTAAAGGAATTAGAAGCAGGAGGATAACAGATAGCTTTTGTTTTCCACAGCTTTGTGTGCATGTGTGTACAAGGGGGGGAGAGGAAATAAAAAGACACGTCCTTCTGTTTAAAACTTTTTTTAAACATGACTTTTGAAAGCATACTCCTCCCCACACACCTGGTATCTTGTACGAGAAATATTTTTCCCTCACAGTGAGACCTCAGAATTAGTGCACCAACACAGCACTCACCATCAACCCTGCCTTGTCCATTCATTATTGAGTTCCTGCCTTTACCATGTCAATATATTCCCATTTTATTAAATCCTCTTGGTTTTTTATTATTCATTCCCTCCCACACTCACTTCCTCACAGTTTGCTCTGGTTGTGGTCTGCAGTTTCAACAGAAATAGCACAAAGCATCTCAGAGTCAAAGAGCTTTCTTTGAGAAAAGAAAAACTAACAAAAAAAACAGAAAATAAAACCATTTATATAAAACTTTTCATGTTCCCCCCATAAGAAATTCACTGTCACACAGTGTTCTTCACTCAGACATTATCATAGTTTGGATGGAGAAGGACTAAATGTATTTCAATATCCCATCTCTAATCCCCTAAGATTAAGCTCTAATCATCAGGCAATGAAGTATCCTGAAGGAAAGGGAGGGGGAGAAGGGAGGAGGATGTGGACAACTCAGTTGTTTCATTTCTTGCTTTTTATGTTAAAATATTTACATAGTAACTGAATTTGCATTCTCTCTTTCACAAGATGAGTCTTAACACCATCATAAAGGTGTGTCTCTCTCCATGAGAAGGCAAAGCAGAATTCCTGGAATTCCTGGTATCTCTATGTGATAGACATGGAAACGGGGAGAACTGAGCATTCATTGCAAATGTTGGAGGATTTGGGACACTGAATTGCCAAAAGAAATGAACCCTGAGATGAAATTGAAATTTTGGGGCAATCCAGAGGTAAGGTCCAAAATCTTTGAGAGAACTCTACTTTCAACCCCTTTCTCAGCACTTGGTTTTTGCTACACTCTGTTCAAGATAATGTCCTTTGCAGGTCCCACTGCTGTGTTTCTACCTCTTCATCTTCACTGTGCAGGGAATCCAAGCATCTCCTTCAGGGTCATGAATTAATTTAGGAGCTGGGGAACCTGAATCTCTAAGGCTCCAACTGTTCATTTCCTTATGCAGAATCCTGGAGGAGTGATTCCACCTTTGCTCTGCCCTCACCAGAAATACACACCAGTTTATTCATTGCTAAGACTTCAGAGGGTACCAGAAGTATTTCTTACAGTACAATATATAAGCTCATCCATAATTTCTGACAGAGTTTTACCCCTTTGTGGCAGTGCAAGGAAAGAGAAGCTGTCTGATGGTGGTGTCTGCCTAGAAGAAGGCACTGAGTATGGGACTCAAAACTTCTCAGAAATGTAAGTCAAACCACTACAACCCCCCACCCATGGGTGCTAACCCACCAGCACCACTCTAAGGAGGTACCAGCATCAGCCTATCTTTTCTGGGCTCCCAGAAATAAGCAATGAATTCTGCTCCTGACTTTATTTTTGCCTGGAGCATCTTGTCCTGGCCCTAAGCTCCGTGCTGAGAAACTTCCAGCCCAGGAGCTACGAGGGGACTCCCACACCCATTTCACAGCTCCACTGACCCCAGCACCAGCCCGACACCACAGAGTGGGCAGGAGAGACTGAATGTGCCACAGACAGAGGGAGAGCAGCAGCACACAGTGCAATTACAGAAACAAGTTGGTGCAGCCCCTTCTCTTTGACCCAAACTGGAAAAGATCCTGCAACAAATAGGAATTTCTCCCAATAACCAATCATAAGAGACAGATAATATCAGCTCACTAAAGGACAGAAAACTGCTGCTGCTTTCAGGTCATAATTTAATTAACTGTGATTTTCTGAACAAGCATCTTTTTTTTCTTTTTCATTACTTTAAAGTAATGGACCCAGGGCTGATCCCATAGGCTTCAAGGCTTTAAGGACAGTAAGAACTTAATGAGGCAACTTACATTGTGTTTATCCTCCCACCACAGGTGCAAACACTCCACGGGCTCCTGGGCAGGAGCTGAGAAAGGAGCCAGCCCACCCAGGAGTCAGGATGCAACTCGGACCTTTTAGTGAGCAGATCCAAGTTAGCCAAATTAGCCTGGCGCTTCTCTTATGTGGTTTTAAGTGTCCTGGACCATTTTCAGAAGTACAACTGTTTTGGAACCTGGAAAAATTAAAAATCTAGATGATTTTGTCAACGGCCTCCACTCTGCCTCCCTTTCCTCACACAGAGAGACCCTTTGCTATTTCTTTTCCACGTCTGAGGCTTGGAGCCAGGATCCCGGTAACTGTGCCATGATTTTAAGTTAATAGTGCCATCTAGTGATGTGGGAAACAATGTGTCTCAGAGCCACTAGGCAGTTTCAGGGCTCCAGGGCTTCCCCAGGAAATAAACATCTTGTGTAATATTTAATAATATCTCAGGGTGACCTGTGCCAAGAGCAGGCAGAGCCCCACACAGTGCTAACAGCTGCCCTGGACGTGGGAGCAAAGGTGTAGGAGTCAGTACCCAGACCTTGGGAAGAAAAGAAAACCCACTGAAATTTGTGTGTGAGGTTTTATATTTTGCTTAGCAATTACAGGAAGGGGAGAAGGTAAAAAATATGATACTGTGATGCTCTTGAATATTTCTGGCACATATATACACCTATATTCCATGTATATATATATGCAACATGCATATATATATTTAGATATATATATAGATAGATATAAAGATATAGATATATAAATAGATATACATACAAAATATTAATAGATGCCTCTATCTGTAAGAAGAAACATCCCTCTCTCCCCAGTGGCATATATAAATATCAGCTGAATCCTCAAAATTTAGCAACCCCATTCCCAGAGGCTCTATTTCATTATTCAATTTCTATATAGGGGAAAAAAGAAGGTGGACACACACACTGAGTAGCCAATCCCAAATGCATAATAATTTGAAGTTTCTCACTATGGCCAAATAATCAACTTCATGTAAAATGTAAAGAGTAATGTAAAGAGTCTTAGGGACTCTTTAATACACCCTAGAGGTTGAATGTTCAAAAGTAGGTACACTGAAAGTTTATTCTCACTCCCTTTGTGAACATTTTTCTCTTCATTCTCCATGTGCCTTTCAGAGTTTGCCTTCATGCCTGTTCCTTAAGATATGAAGGACCTGAGGATTCCTTTTTAAGCCCAGAGCATGCAATGACAACACTTTGTGTGATTTGTTTTAATGAGAAGGCAAAGCACTATTATGCAGCCAGACTCCAAGCAAATCTTTCATTGCAGCTGCTACAGGAGGATGTTTGATGATACATTTCTGTGCCTTCTTACAGCTGAGGGAATGAAATGAAGTAGAAGGTGTTCTCAGTTTCCTGAATAAAAAGTAGGAAAAGTGAGACTTGAAAGAAGGTTTCCAGGGACTTGGACCAACATGCTTGTGTCAGAGGTCTAAAAGGAGACCTGGCTGCTCTTTACTTGCCTTGTGTTTATTCTGTACTTCATGTTTTGCAATTTCCCTTAGCAACTTCCCATAGTTGGGGTAAAAAAAGTCTGATTATTTTCATTTCCCTGCTCATTATTTCTTTCTGTTTTTAGTTACTGGTGGTGTTTATCTATTTGTTTCCTTGTTTTTCACTGACAAGTGAGAGTTTACCCAGGGGTGTATGTTGGGATGTGCTGGTGATGGGAACGAAACAGAATTTCCTCCAGAACTTGGATGGCAATTCTTCAACATGCACTCAGGGTGGAAATGTTTTTCAGGTGAAGGCAGAAAGCAATTCATAGGACAAAGCTCTGCAGACCTGTAAAGTATGGTTTGCTTATTTAATTTTTTTCCTAAATCATTGCTGGCTTTGCAGGAGGTCAGTACACTGGCAACACTCAACATCTCTCTCAGCCTTTTTTTTTTGGCACATCATATTTGGAGATTTTGTTCTCACATTGAAGAATTTAAGATTCATGTAGACTCTTGGAAAGTATTTTTTGCCTCAGGGTTTGAAGTATATTTTGATGACCAAACATTAATTGCATCGTTTTCTGTGAGTTTGAGGACTGGACTTTATGACCCCACAAGTCACTTTGTACTCCTAAAATTGTTTTCCTTTCCTATTATTTTTTGAGGCATAGTTTTCTTTAAAACTTGAAATAGCTGAAGTATCTACCTTAAAATCAAGTTGAAAAACTCAGATAGGATCAAAGAAAGCCTGGACATATAGATCAGGGACTTCTGTCTCTTCCCTCATTGTTTGTTGCCCCAAATTGCAGAAAGTAGATGTAGTCCTGGAAGACTCTGACTGAAAGGCTCATCTGAGGAGCAGCACATGGCTCCAGAGAGGAGCTGCAGGGTCAAAATGTTCTTTGCATGACTCAGGCAGGGAATTTATTTATATATGTGGCACACAAAGACTAACCACAGTCCTGCAGCCCCTAAGGATCCTGCAGAAGAACCTTCATGCACCCTGATGCACGTGATTTGTTACACAGTGGGTTTGGGTTTTAATGTCTATGTGTACACAAAGGAAATGCCTCTCAATTATCCTGATCAGTGGGTGTTTGGGATGCAGAGATCAGTTTGAAAGCTCTGATGTTCTGTCAGAAGAGGCAGAGGGTTTCACACCATTCTGAGCTGCCATTTGCCTGCAGGTGAAGAGCGTCACTGTGCCAATTACAGCAAATTATCAACGGGCTGACCTGCCATGACATGGAGATGTCAGGCAGGATTTTGTTTGCCTTTGCAAAACAGAGAAGGTAGATCCCACACTAGTATCTGGGATTTTCACATGTGGGTATTCTGCAGCCTTGGGGTATAAGTTTCCTGACTTTTTCATTTGAGGAAACTTGTTTGGGATCACATCTGCACAAGGTGCTGTAGTGCTGTGGGTTATGGCAGAGGTCTTGTGGTGACACATGCACTGATTGCCTTCTCTTTCCCTTCCCAGCATGGATCAGCATTGCATCTGTCCCCAGTGAACAGGCCACAGAGAACCACAGAATGTTTAGGTTGGAGGGGACCTCAAGGGTATTTTAGTTCCAATCCCTCTGCTAGACCAATTTCCTCAAAACCTGAGCCAATCTGGCCTTGAACACTTAAACTTACGGCTGTATTTCCTGCAGATTTTTGCAGTTGATTTTTTTTTTTATCTGAAGTCTAAATTGAGAAACAGACTTTATCCCCTGCCCCCCAAAAAAATTCCTTCCCAGATTTCCATCTATTTTTTTAAAGATCATTGGTAAATCCATTATGTCAGGAGATTTGGAGTTAACCAGGGTTCTTTGACATGTTTTCACCTTCTGTTTGCTCTTCAAAAAAGAACATCAGACTAATAGGTTGGTAGGCAAAGCCTGTATCATGTCAGCTCTGTGACACACATTGTTCTTGTCCCTGAGTGTTGATGTGTGCTCAGGAGCTGTTGTTCCCTGCCTGTCTCAAAGCACTTGTGTCAGGTTTCAGAAGAGGGCTGTGCTGTCATGGGACTGAGGGAGATGACACTCCTGTTTGCAGCAGTGGATGTGAAACATGTCCACAGAGATGAAGTCACTCCTCTACAGCACAAAGCACTGGATTCCTCTGTGCCTGTGCTTTGGCCTGCTACCTTCTGTATCAATCAAATGATAAGAGAATGAATGTGATCTCTCTGCATACTCCTGCAGGGAGGCATCTCAAAGGCCATAACTCAAACCCAGACATTCCCACCCCTGTCTTAGCCCGGGCTTTGCCACCAGTGCTCCATGCCCTGCAGGTCACTCTGGGGGTAAAGGATTGGAGCAGGTGATTTTAGGGTCCCTTCCCAGACAAATCATTCTGTCATTCTCTGTCACGTGAGAAGGACCCCACACACTCTTCACAGTCATCCAGCAACCATATCTAAGAGTCCAAATGCTTCAATTAGAAGGCTCTAGGCAGGACAATGGTCTTTAGTTCCCATTTTCAGTCTGTGCAACTGCCTCATAAACCTTATGGAGAGTTTGAGGTGTATATAACATATGTACAAAGGTATCACAATGCTGAGACATCTTTTGCCATTGACTTCAGATGGAGCAAGAATGTCACAAAAAAAAAAAGAAAAAAAGAACTGTAAATAAGTAAAAACCTAAGTAAACACAGAATGTGTTTTTATGACTGGAAGTGTAATGGTCCTTTTAATAATGCAATATCTTTGGATTACCAAATCCAATTTTTTAAAAGAAACCCTCTTTGGAGCCATTTCCGATGAATATGTTTGGTCTAATTAGTAGTGGGTTTATCACATTCCCCTCTTATTCAGAAGAGAATACATTCTAAAAGGTTCCTGCCTTTGTTTGAGCTCATTAAGGTTGTATGTGCCATAACAATTACTAAACTTATACTTTTGCTTATTCTTTGGAAAAAAAAATCTACTTGGAACAGTATCTGGCACATTCAGATTTTTATATATTCACACCAATATTTATATATTCACTTCAATACCTTATCTCATTGTCTCTACTCCTGCCTACACTTACAGGAAACACCTTCAGCCCAGAACTAAAAAATACTACAAATATCACAATTTCTTTATGCTTTGATAGCTCTTGAAAGAGAGCATTTACAAACATGACTCTCGCTTTTTATAAGACCCTTATCCTCATTTTCAGCTATTATGCTGAGCAGGGTTACAGCTGCCCTAATTCAAACTCTGTCCCAGCAGCTTGGAGGGAGCAGTGCAGAACTCAATGGAGGGTAGTGGTGGGAATTGATACAGATCTCAAATATAGAAAAAGAACTTAATTTTTACTATTAGATGTTGGAAGGGACTTCAAAATATTATCTCGTTCTAACCCCACTGCCATGGGCAGGGATACCTTCCACTAGACAAGGTTGCTCAGAGTCCCATCCAACCTGGCCCTGAACAATCCCAGGGATGGGGCATCCACAGCTTCTCTGGGCAACCTGTGTTTGTGCCCAGTCTGGTTGGTCTTTTTTTTACCTTGTTGCAGAGTAGTGATGCTTTTAGGCCAAAATATCTTTTAAATATTCATATAAACTGAAATCAGAAATTTACGTTTTTAATTTTCCTTTAGTTTGTTTTTTTTTTTTCCAATCCTTCCTACAAGAATAGTATGATATGCAGAATACAGTGTGCACAAACACATGCAGTTACAGTGACACCACATAATTCTGCACATCTCCACATAAACCTACACATCTCTCCTAGAAGCTTGTGCTGGGATGGTAAAGGACACTCTATTCCCTGGGTCCTCAGACAGTACAAAATAAAAGACAAAGAACAGAAGGATAATGTGAAAAAAGATCACCAAGTTCTAATGATTTCACCAAAGAATGCTGATGATAGAGGGAAATTGAAACCAAACAGCACATAAGAACAAAAAAAAAATCCCAAGCATAACATGCTACCTGTATTAAGTCCCAGACAAAATTTATTTTCCATTTATTTTGGTGGAATTGGTGTTTCAGAACATCATCTGCTGCCACCAAAGTCACCAAGAAATTTCATAGCAAATGAGATTATTAGACAAGTAGGACAGAAGGGGTTAACTAGGACCATACTTGAGGACTCTACAAGGATGGACTTCCAAGCTCATTTTAGAGTGAAGATGTAGTAAATTGACCATGATGAACATTTAAAACAGAGATAACAAGGGTAGAGACCTGCATCTACAAAATGTGTGAGCAGTACTGAGGTGATGGCAATGCCCTTCAACACATCCATTGCGGAGCTAAAATTCTGTAAAAGCACTGGGAGCTTCTCAGAATTAACAAGCCAATGACAGAGAAGGGAGGAATTCTAATTATTTAACTGAATGTGAAAAAGAGAAAGAGAGTTAAGAATGCATAAAGTTTAAAAAGAAAGGAATTCCAGAGAGTATTTTTTTTTAATTTAAAACTAAGGAAAGAGCATATTGCGAACAAAGAAAAGGACACCATTAATGCAATTACAGATTTAGACTCACGTTTAGACAGAATTGGGCCAGTTGTTACCAGAAGACCCAGCATTCATTATAATTCACTCAGAGAGGAAAATCAAGCTGTTGAAAAAACAGCAAGCCAGTGGAAGAGAATTAGGACCCAATGAAAAAAAAGGAAAGGAAGGATAATAAAAGACCCAGCCAGGGCTTCATATCTTTCTTTTTTTCTCTCCTCATCTTCAGACCCAGCTCCCCAGGAGGTGATAACTTCTCTGATCAGTGGCCATATTCCCTCTTGTACACTGGAAAATACCCTAAGGTGAAAAATGGGTTTTGTCAAGTCAAGAGCATTGTTTCAGTTGGAACAAGGTAAAACCGGTCATGTGTCACTTAGAGTATGGAGTAATAATTTCATACTAACCTTTTTTGGCCTGTTCTTTTTGTGAATACTGGCAAATAAGTCATGGAAATGGAAAAAAAAAAAAAAAAAAAAAAAAAAAAAAAAAAAAAAAAAAAAAAAAAAAAAAAAAAAAAAAAAAACCAAAAGGCAAAAGAAATAGGGAACCCATGTAGATGGATTTCAGGATGATTTCAGACATGGATGCCTTTGTGCTGCATTGATCCAAAGGGTTGATTTCCTACAGCAGAAGGCAGGCAGAACTCTTGTTGACATAACTTTTTTTCTATGGCTTCATGGGGCATTATTTGTGAAAGAATCATCAAAAAATATTGAAATTTAGCATATTTCAATCATCTATGCTCAGCTGAGCATGGTAATTATTTCTCTTTTCACAGGTAACTGCTAATTTCGGTTAGCAAATTATTTTCCTTAAATTCTGCAGCCTGTGTATTTTCAGATAGCAAACAATGCATTAGTTTAACTTTAGACTTTTGTGCGCTGTGGGATCCTGTTCTGCTTGGGAGCAACTGCTGCCATTTGAAAAATAGCTGAAAATGTTCCAAAGAGAATGAACCCAAAACACGTGGGAACCTGTCTGTGACTATGGCCAGGGCCCCTTCTGGAAGTGACTGTAGGCCCCATGCAGGATTCAGCACTAAGGAGTCACTTCTTAAGAAGCTGCCAGAAGCTTCTCCCATGTCCAAAAGAGCCAAAGCCACAGCTTCAGGATGGACCCAACACTGGCCAAGGCCGAACCCTTCAGTCACAGGGACATCTCTTGGATGATATATTAAAAAGGGGTAAAGTTACTGCACAATTGCAATTGTGGTCTGAGAGAGGAGGGATAGTGTGAGAGAGACAACCCTGTAGAGATCCCCTGCAGCCCCTGCAGGACCCCAGGCTGGAGCAGGGTCCTGGCAGGACCTGTGACCCATGGAGGGAGGATCCCAAGCTGGAGCAGGGTCCTGGCAGGACCTGTGACCCATGGAGAGAGGATCCCAGGCTGGAGCAGGTTTGTTGGCAGGACTTGTGACCCCAAGGGAAGCCCACACTGGAGAAGCCTGTTCCTGAAGGACTGGCCCAGTGGGAGGGACACCACTGGAGAAGTTCATCAAGAGCTCCAGCATGTGACAAAGGATCACACTGGAGAAGTTCATGGGTGGCTGTCCCCCCGTGGGATGGATCTTGCTCTAGAGCAGGGGGAAACTGTGATGAGTTCTTCCCCATGAAGAAGAAGGAGCAGCAGAAATGTGATGAACTGATTGCAGCTCCCATTCCCTGTCCCCCTGAATTACTGCAGAGGAAGAGGTAGAAAATTTGAGAGTGAAATTGAACCTGGGAAGGGAGGGTTGGGGAGAAAATGTTTTAAGATTTTGTTTTGTTTATGGTTTGGTTGGTTATAAATTAATTTCCCCTAGTCAAGTCTGTTTCCCTATGATAGTTACTGATGAGTGATCTTTCCCTGTCCTTATCTTGCCCCACAAGCCTTTTGTTTTATTTTCTCTCCTCTGTCCATCTGACAGAGTAGCTTTGGTGGGCAGCTGGTGATCAGCCCACCACAGCAGTAGATGCTGGGTGGCCCACGCAGTTATCTAAATCAGTGTACTCAGAGTTGGAGCCTTTGGCCTCCTTTTGTGCAAACTGTCTCTTGAAGTAAATTTGTGTTGCTATAGAAACACCATACCTGGCATATGAATTGTGTTGGCAAGGAAAAAAAAAAACAACAGGCATTCCTTTAAAGCTCCTCAGAGCTGACCGTGTCCTTAGGGAGGATCTGCTGCAGCAGCGTCTCTGACTCGTTTATTCATGTCATTGAAATCCCTACAGGAATCATAGGACTGGATGCTCTCCCCCTGAGCCCATCTTCTCCCCCACCAATTGTTTATCCTTTCCCTGTTTTAGACTCACAGCTGGTTCTGAGAATTGAACCCTCTTGCTAGATGTTTAGGCTATTAAAGTCTTTGACTACAGCCACTCTACCCCATGGCATATTTCTTTTTATAAGCTTAAGGTGTCTGCAGCAGCATTCCTTTCCCAAAGAAAGTTGAGGTAGAAGCTTCCAAATTATTTGTTTTCTCACAGTTATCAGACACAGTGTGGATGGACTGAAAGACAGAAGAACTTTCAGGCACCCTCCCTCTATTATCAAAATACATTCCTATTTTGTTCCAGCAAGAAGAAAGTTTTCATACCTCCAGTCACCCATGCAGTACAAAACATCTGTGTTATGATAGAGTGCTTATCAAATTTGAACAGAAGTTGATGTAAAATTCTAGAGAAAAGCAACTGACTTATTTTAGTGTGGCACAGAAATAGTACAGCCAGCACAATGCAAGCCTGAGATATTGATATAGAAGCAACAGCAATAAAAAGATGGTGCCTTCAGCCTTCAAAATGATAGAAATTTACCTTAGTAATTATGTTTGCACATTAGTAATGGATTAGAAACTGAGCTACTTCATTATGAAAACTACATGCATTTGTATTCATCCCTTTTTATCAGGTGAGAACAGACATTGAAATAACTTGTTTAAGAAGTTGATAAGAATATGCAGCAAGCCAGTGGCATTTGCCAGGAGTGCAGTTTGGCAGCAACATTAGCTACCAGATACCCAAGATGTGCTTTCTTCAGAGTTTGCACTGATATTATTGTCTGACCAAAGGCTAAGTAAATGAAATGTGCTGAGGAACAAGGAGAGGGGAAGGAACACTGGTAACTTTATCAGGGAGAGCCACAGCACTGAACCAGCCCATCAAAGAAGGACTAGACCGTTGTCATGGTCAGGAAGCTACCATGATGTAGGTTCCTGACCAGGACAATGAAACCTGTGGAAACTAAAGGGGTTATTGCCTAGAGCAGTTAACACATTGGGGAGATGCTGCTTTATCCACAGTTTTGTGATAAAAATACTGAAAACCTGGTTTTTTATCATGTGACTGCAATGACACAAAGTTTAATGCATGAATGGATCACTCTTCATGGCTGGCAGTCAACTCTAGAAATTTTTGCTACATGTCTTGAAGCTCACTCAAATATGAAACCTTTCCCCCAGCCTTCTTTACTTTTAGCTTTTGAGACCATTCATGGCAAATTTTGGAAATGTCTGGTGGTTGTGAGCTTCTCAGATTTTTGGAAAGCCTGCCTTACATCAGCCTGGCAAACAGAGAAGCTACATTTCAAGCACTGATCTAGCCACCTCTTGGAAAACCTTCTGTTCTGAAGTTGTGCCTAAATCGTCATGGATGTACCCACACACAACTCAGGAAGAGACTGATTTCCTTTCTATATCTGCCAGGACTATATCTATTTTATATGATTATCTGTATTGAACTATATCTATGTTATATAATTATCTGTATCCCAGGACTGCAGTGACCACGTCTATTTTGCATTGAGATGGAGCATGAAAGCATGCATTTATGTGTACTGGAGAAAAAAAAATCTACTTTAAATTGTACTAGGCAGTCATCATCTTCACTGTCCCCAGCAGCTATTCTGCACTCCCAGGGAATGGCCTGAGCTGCAAAGATGAGCATCTACTTTCAGCTCTGTTTTTGAGGCTAGAGCCTGAATTTGCATAGATTCTTTAGGAGAAAACTTATTTCCTCAGTTTTATTCCTTTTTTATTTCGTTTATGATATTTAGTTGGTACTCTCAAAAACTGAAGAAAAAACATTCATTTTCTTCATAAAATACATATAAAATGATATTTCAGAAATAAGTTTTTTCAGATATTAAGCTTGGGATTGTTTCCTCAAATAGTTCTTCAACAGCTTGTTCCACAAAATTTTCTTCTTAAACATTTAATTTCAGATTCTGCAAAGTAACATAGTGCCATAATCACCATTTAATTGATGTTTTAATCCTTCTGTTTGTCTGAGTGACAGCAAAGGGAATTTCAATTAAACAGCAGTTTTGCTGTGCTAATATTAAAAGCCCTCTAAAAGAAAAAAATAAAAGTATTTGACATTTCACAGCACTGACACCTGCCTGAAAATATTATATATTATATCTTAATGAAATGTGCTGTGAAAATGCGTTTTTATGCACTATACAGCTCTCAGTTGAATTGCAGATTTTTTATCCTTTAAAAAGAAGATGCCAAGACCTAATTGAATAGACCAGGGATTAGGTCACAGGCTTGGAGAATGCCATCTGTAAAATGCATGATTTTCTAGCATAGATATGAGAAAACTTTTTTATCACATACTTTCCGTGTATAAAATGGAGAAGACATTGACATAATGATCTAGTCTGAACATATGACACAAGAAATCATTTTTGGAGGAGAGGCTGGAAAGCAGCCCTGTAGAAAGACATCTGGGTGTCCTGGTCCGTGGCTAGTTGAACATGAGTCAGCAGTGCCCTGGCAGCCAAGAGTGCCAACCCTGTCCTGGGGCCATCAGGCACAACATGACCAGCCTGGCAAGGGAGGGGATTGTCCTACTCTGCTCTGGGATGAGGTGACCTCATCTCAAGTCCTGGGGCAGTTTTGGGTGCTTCAACATAAGAAGAATATAAAGGTCTTGGAGTGTGTCCAGAGGAGGTGAGAGACCAAGATGGTGGAAGGCCTCCAGGACAAGACAGGAGGAGCAGCTGAGGTCACTTGGCTTCTTCAGCCTGAGAAGAGAAGACCGAGGGTGTCCTCCTCACAGTCTGCACCTTCCTCCAGAGGAACTGCAGAGGAGGAAGGGCTGATCTCCTCTCTCTGGTGACCAGCGATGGGACCTGAAGGAATGGGGTGGCATTATGCCAGATGAAGTTCAGACTGGACTTTAGGAACAGGTTCTTCACCCAGAGGGTGTTCAAGTGACCAAGCTCCCCAGGGAAGTGGTCACAGCACCAAACCTACCAGGGTTCAAGCAGCATCTGGATGATGCTCTTGGTTACATGGTTCAGCAATAGGCAGGCCTGAAAGGAGCAGGGAGCTGGACTTGATGACCCTTATGGGTCCCTTTAAAATTGACTTTTTCTGTGATTCTCTGCTTCTATGTTTTTCCTTTAGGCAGTTGCTGAATTTTTTCCATAAGTTAACTTTAGCTCAGAAATTAACATGTTTCAGTTATAAAGCATGCCTACAGATGTATTTATCACAACTCTCTCATTCTAGTGTTTCTTTCAGAATAATCAATGTTCAATTGTTTTCTTCCTTGTCAGCCACTGCCACCTAGATATCAGTTCAAACCATCCTGAAGCTGACACCAAGATTTGGTTGACTTCTGTGTTATCAAAGAAGACTGAAGGAGATTTTTTGTCCTTTTATATCGGAGTATGAGAAAACACATTATTAATGACTGAAAAATATTAATATGTATTTAAGTCTGTATTAATGTAGGGAATGGATTCTAATTGAGATCAATATTGCCCTGGAACATCCTCCAAGTTGATATGGAGAGCCAGAACATACACAGAGGTAAAACTCTGTCCTCTGCCATGACCAAGTTATGATGGGAGAATTTGGGTAGAAGAAAAACAGTTCAAGTAAGAAAAAAAAAAAACAATTACACTAATGATTTAAGACTAATACACCTAAAACAAACTGCTGCTGATGGGGTGAGGTATTTACTGTGGTCTCATTTGCAGTAAAGTCTTATATTGTCTTTTAGATTAGGATGGTGACAGACAGTGGAAGAAAAGGAAATTAAATAAAAGAGCTCTACTTTTTTTTGAATATGCACATCTCAACAGGATTGCTCTGACCTATATTTAAGGTCCAACTTGAGTTTCCCTAATTAATTTAATTTACCTTTTCTATTTCATTCTGTCTTTCTCTTTCCCATATCAAGAATTTCTCTTGACAGATCTTGAAGGTAAATATTAAGGACAAAAAGAGCTTCCTGGGCAGCATTAAAGGAAGCTGTCCAGCAGGTCAAGGGAGGTGATTCACCCCTACTACACCACTCTGGTGATGCCCCATCTGGAGTACTGTGTCCAGCTCTGGGGTCCCCTGCACAGGAAGGACATGAATCTGTTAGACCAGGTCTAGAGGAGGCCACAAAGGTGCTGAAAGAACTGGAGTTTGTCTCTTATGAAGACAGGATGAGAAAGTTGGTGTTGTTCAGCTTGGAGAAAAGGACATTCCAGGGGAAATTTTTATCATCTTCCAGTACATAAAGTGTGTCTACAACAGAGCTGGAGAGGGACTTTTTACAAATGCATTAAGTGATAAAACAAGAGGAATTATTTTAAAGTGAAGGAGGGTAGATTTAGATCATAAGAAAGAAATTTTTTATAGTGAGAGTGGTGAGGCACAGGAGCAGGTTGCCCATAGAAGATCTGAAAAGAGCCCTTCCAAATCAAACCATTCCATGATTATATGAAATCTGAGTTCCAAAACTTCTTCCTTTAAATCTTTCTTTAGCAAATTTCTCTCTGTGATACTCACTCATTTATTTTAATTAGTGAGAATTCTGTAGCTCACCACAACAAATAAAATCAATAAAATAAAATGGAACAGCCTGGTTAACATCTTTGTTGCAACTATTTGGTTTTTTAATAGATTTCCCCCAGTCCCTCAGGAAATGAAACATCCACAGCAACAGCCCACATACTGTATTGACATATTTCAGTTCATTTCAGCTCTTTGGCTGACTCACTAAAAAGTTTACCAACAAATTCTGTCTCCAATAGAAGCACCCTCACCCTCTGCCTTTTTATTATGTTCATTTGCTTCTCTTCTATGTTGAAAGAAAGAAATTATCACATAGCAGCTTTTTGGTTTGTTTCCTTTCAGGTTGTTGTAGTTTTATTTTTCTTAAGGCATTTTTTGCCTTATGTGTATCTCAGCTTACAGGTACATCTCACATACTGATTTTTCCTGGGCCTCAATGATAGAATTTCAGACACTGCACACTTCATGCAATACAACTGATTTTTCATCCTAAAGTAGGCTATTTGGTAAATTCATCAAAGTAATAAAAATAGTAATGATAGGTCATTCTAAGGGTGATTCTTACTCCTAAGACAAAAGAGAAGTATAGAATACCTCTTATTAACATTGAAAAATGAAAAATTAAATTTAATGATGTTATATCACTATTGATTTCACCATCTCTGTTGAGGGAATTCTCAGGAAAATAATAAAGATCTTCCATTGCTGTATTTACACTGTCTCTGAGAGTCCTGAGATTTTCTGGAGTTAATTATGATGGTATATATGCTTCTTACTGAGTTGCAATGGATTATTTCTCTTAAGATGTGACTTAACAAAGGATAAGGAAAAATTTCAATAAAAGATAAGCAGGTTGTCTTAAAGCAATATATAGAAAATACACCCTCTTAGAGAGAGTTCAGGGACTAGAACAACACTGGGAGAAGGTCACACCATACTCAGGAAGTAATGAAAGAGAGAAAAGTGCATTTTCTGCCTGCCTGCCATGGGGCACATGGGTAAGAAGAAATCTGTTGCCTCCACTTTGCAAAGCAAAATTGTTTTGGACATAAGGGATGCAAAGAGCAGTGAAAGGGTTTGCCCTGATCTACAAATGTCCTGAGCATGATGTGATCCACTTGATCTTTCAGGTCTCCTGAGATTCACAAATACCTGGAGATGAAGTGCCATAGTGGCAGTAGGGAAGGGAGAAATTAGGAGTGCATTGATAGGGGAAAAGCAAGGGTGGAAACTGATAGGGGATTTGGAGAAGGCTAATGAGTTGCTGTTTCATAGAATCATAGAATGATTTGGGCTGGAAGAGACCTTAAAGATCATCTCATTCCATCTCCACTTCCATGGACAGGGACAACTTCCACTAGACCAGGTTGCTCAGAGCCCCATCCAGCCTGACCTTGAACACTTCCAGGGATGGAGCATCCACAGCTCCTCTGGGCAACCTGTGCCAGTGGCTCACCAGACTCAGTAAAATATGTCCTCCTAATATCTAATCCAAACCTGCACTCTTGCAGCTTAGAGCCATTATCCCAGTATTTTTCAATATCTTTATTGATAAAGATATATCTTTATCAATAAAGATATTGATATATCAATATCTGTAAAAATCCTGTACTACATTTTCCTGATAGCGATAAACAGTAGCATGAAGTTGTGTAAAAAGTTGCCATTTCACTTCATCAGGTGCAGTTTGGTGACTGCAGGAATTGCACATTACATTTAATTGGGTCATTCAATACTAAGTACTTCAGAAAATTTAAAATGCTTTGCTTCATGCTTATGAAAGAAATCTTCACCCAAGGTCCTTGCAATTTACAAAATGAAAACAATAACTGTGAGGGTTTTTTAATAAAAAAGCATTTGACAAAATATGAAAATGCATGATGTCCATATTTATGGTTTATATCTTAATCTTTTATTATATTTCTAAATGCAGACTGCTCTCAGACAGGTAAAATGCCATGTATTTAATTCCTGTCTTTTCAGTCTGTATTTAGAAAAAATTATCGATATTAATAACAAAAGTGATATTATTTAAACAATAGAAAGTTATATTTTTCATATGTCATCTTGGATGACTAATGTAAGTGTAGTGCCATCAGTAGAACTGCAGAATTTTGAATGGAATGACCATGGGATGCTTCTATTCTAATAAATTTCATTTCATATTTGCTGGAAGCTCTTTTTCTTTTATTGAAACCTCCACTCACAAGATGAATCAGTAAAAGCTTCCTGATTTAAAAGATCCATTATTTTTAATGGCATTTATGCAGAATTTTAATTGTTTATAGCTTTCTATTCTTTTCCAGATAGCTTTTTTCATTGTGTTAGACCTTGAAATACACTGACATGATGCTTTTAAAACCTGTGTGCTTAGCAGCCATTCAGGAAATAAGTGGATAGTCTTTTTTAGCTGGATGGGTCATATTTAATTCAGACTACGTCATTCATATTGGACAGGATAAGAGCAGCAGATGTTATTCTTTTCTGAAAAAAAAAATCCGTGTAATGGGAAGTGAAAAAATGGACCAGTTGAATGGAATTTCTGAATAATGTCTTGGTAAAAGTGGACAAAATGCTTTTCTTTCCTCATATTTCTTTTTCCTTTTTTTACACACCACTCCCTGAGTCATACAAAAACCAAATAGTAACAATGTCAATGATGAAATCAAAAAAGGTAGCCTTCTCCAAAGGGCACCCAAACTTCTCCTACACACCTCTCCCTGCTCCTCCCCACCCCTTGCCCCAGAACAATGTCTATCTCTTTATATAAGCAAAGCCTTGTATCTCAGGAAATAGCCTGGCTTCTAGAAAACAGCTGAGCTACTTACAGCAAAGTGGATTTGACTTTATCACTAAATCGTGAAAAAGCAGGATTAAGGATTGTTTCCTTTTCAATTTCTCAGGCTTGTGCTTCAAAGCATGTAGAAGCCTAGCATAAAGCATGGCTTCAGTGCTGGGAGCTAATCCCTTTCCTTTGTGCAGCCCTGGGGAATGGTTTTTCTCCACTCTGAGATACTGCCCTGTATTTACCCATCTCTGTCAGTGTCAGTGAACAAGTTTTCTTCCTCCTTCTCTTACCCCTCACCATGTTTATACCAATCTTGTCCTCTGCTTGCTTCCTTAGGCCCCAGATAGGCCAGCTGGGGTGGCTTCTTTCAAGGGATAAAAAAAAGGCACCAATGTAGTGAAAGAAGTTAGGAAACTGTAATTCTTCAGTTCTGCCCCTGAGCAGGGGTTTGAAGGGTGTGTGGGCAATCAGGGGAAGAGACTTTTTAGGGCCGTTCAGAGCATGCAGACATCAAAGTCTCCCCAACACTCCCCAGCTCTCAGAGCCAGAGGTGCTGTCAGCTATTGTGGTTTCATGTATTATGCAGGCAGTGGAGCCTGCTCTTTGATCAGGGGGAAACTGAGAAGTAAAAGCACAGAAACAGCCCAAGAGGGTTGCTGTGAAGTGAATATCTGCCTGCTCTTCTGCAGTTACCTTCGCTTTCAAGGCTCTCCCTTCTGTCTTACCAAGATTCAAAAGCTGGGGACAAGCAGCTTTGTGTTTGATTCCAAGGTAAGGCCTTTTGGAAAACACAAATGCAAGGAATAAGCAGGCGGCTGAGGGCCTGCTTCTGCAAGAGAGTTTGAGTTATCTCTCTGTTTACGTGTGGTGTCCTAATTTAACAACACATGAAAACAGGGACGATGTAAAGCAGAGGAGAGCAAAGGAAGGATTCCTGCCAATATCATTGTTATTATTTACTGTTGCCCTACCTTTTTTTCTTGCCTGAGCAAAAAGTAGAGGATACATGGGGAGGAAACAAAACTTTTCTGAAGGATGGATCCCTTCCTGGCCTTCTGCCATTCCAGCTCTGCATTGTCTACAGTGGGATTTTTGCAAGGTGAGGACTCAGTCTGCAAGAAAAACTAATTTTTTGCTGAACACTGGCCTGATGAACTATCCAAGGATTGTTGAAATTTGGTCCATCTAGGAGCCTCTTCCACTGAGGTGGGTCCATTTGGGGCAGAGTAACTTCTATTTGCCACAGACACCTGGCAATCCTGAACAGCTACAGCAGATAATCAGGCTGCTAGGGGGCAAATACACTTCTGCTTGTTGGGCCATTCAGCTGTGTCTATGTCCTACTCAGGCTCTGACATCACCTTGCTGTATAACACTGAATTTGTTAAAATAGGGCCTGGCATGGTTTTGGTCAGGATCAGCCAACACTCTCTAGAGAAGTCCCAGTCAATGTGGGGGCCACAGGACATTTCCAAGAAGCACATTAGATGAATCCATCCTCTTTTGGAGGGCAAGAGAGTTTCTTAGGATAGATTCTGTCATGCCAGTAGGGTCAGGGCCAGAGGAAGGTCACAGCACATTTAATAGTGTACTTGTAGCCTTGACTCATTTCTGCTATGCAAGCACTTGCTAATAAACTGAAACCCAAGAGCCTGGGTGAAAACTGCTCCCATCCCACCCTCACTAGGAGCCTGTGTTCTCTCATGCTGTTTTCCTCCTGCAGCCATTCATTTTGCATTCCCATGCCTGCAGCAGCACAGGTTCATCCACAGGTAGGTTGGCAGCATCCCTACCCAGGTTCTAGGGTAGCTCTGGGATTCCCCCTAAGGATATGAGAGACCTCCAGTAAAGAAGGCATCACACTCAGGACTTGACCCTCTGAGATTTTGTTATGAACGTTTGCACAGGCTTGGTCTGGCTAGAATTTATTATACCCTTCCCAGCAGCTGGTACAGAGGTGTGATTTACATTGACATTTTATCTATTGCTGAACTGTCTGCACATCACCAAGGCCTTTCCTGCTTCTCCTTCTGCTCTCACAGTGAAGATGGGTTCCTCTATTCTCTCTATTCCTCTCACATCAGGAATAGATGGGCTTTTTTCTTTAAATCCATTCACTGTTTTCTGGACCCGATCCCTTTTCTCTCTATTTCCCCTTCTTTTTACAAGAGTAACCCTGCAGAATTATGGCAGAAGTAAAGCAAATACAGGTTGTGAAATGTGAAAAGTGAGGAATCTAGATATTCAACTTCTATTAACCTATAGTGTACCTTTCTTCAATTGTTTGGAATATACATCTTAATCAGATTTCAGCTGTTATAAGTGTTAAAATGAGTAGAACACATTCTATCCAACTCAGTACTTATTACACCAAGTATGTCAACCCGTACTAATAATAATAATAATAATAATATTTAAGTTTAAAAATACCACAGAATGTTATTTGTGAGGAATAAAAAAAAAAAAAAAAATAAACACCCACCCAGTGTGTTCCTCACTTATTTATATTTTTAAAAGACTTGGTGTCTTCTTTGCTTGCTGAGAATAGTCCCACAGCAGATGTCTAATGGCACTTACCAAGGTCCTGGAGACCAAGTTGGTAATAACTAAAAAGTGCAATTACAATAATTTTCTTGGAGTGCCGCTGGGTAAAATCCACCCTGTTACTGTGCACAGGCTTTTAAGCAATTTTCAATCTGTGCCTCATGACACAGCTAGCAACATGTTCTTTCTCACCCCCAGCCATTTGGAGGGATAAACAGGAGTGGAAGGGCTTTTACCTCAGCACTATTTTCAGGGTTATTTTCCCATTTTGTTGTGCTGATGAGGCTCTTCTCTCAACAACTACAGATTTCATCCTGTTTTGGTCTCAGGGGAGTGAAATCAAACTCAAGAAGGTAATTCAGTTGCATGTCTAGCACATGAAAGCTGACAGTTTTCAACTGTGCAGATTGTTCTATTTCTGAAAGTTCCCAGTTACCTTTTGGTCATACTTTGAAATCGCAGGGACTCGTGGGCAGAAACTGCCAGATATTCTTTGGAACTTTGTTAAGTTGCAGTGTTTAACACAATGTGGTCCAAGGCATGATGAAATTAGGAGATAATGCATTTCAGTAGGTGAAATTTCAGGAGAAATTCTGCTGTTGGTAGAATATACGCTGCAGTCTCCATGGTTCCTTCTGGGCATAATATTTTACTATGAGTCCAACTCAGCTTTGGAGACTGAATTTAATGGTATAGTGTGTATGACTAGGCAGTAAATCATATATATTCACTGATGATTGATTTAGAAAGGCAGCTAATATTTCAGATCCTGAGATAAAGAATGAAACTTGCAAGTCCAGTGTGTCTACATTAAGTGACAAAACAATAACCACAATATGCAGGCATGTACATGTTTTTAGCAAGCATAGTAATTTTCTTCTTTGTATATTGAACTGCCTTAGTATGGGTTGAAAATAATGTAAATGGAAATTTTACTTAGTGGCAAAGGATTAGGAATATTTCAAGTCATATTCAGAGCTTTTCCTCCCTGATTCAAGTGCTCTTAGAAACAGCAGCATAAACGAGAAATTGCTTCTTTTTAAGGTATTGGAATGATGTAGGCTTCTGGTTTTTGAAGGCAAATGGAACCTTGATTTTCAAAGTTACTTGAAGATGAAACTTAAGCCAAATCATTCATGTTTTTTGCAAACTTAAGCCATTAATATCTTTGCAAAAAAAAAGTCATACTTTTCTCTGGAAGCAGCTCTCAGATTTTACTTTACTTGTGAAATTTTTTATGCTTGCAGCTGTGAATGTTTCTGTTCCTTCTTCTTCACTCATAGCAGACCATGACCATTTTCATAAATAGTCAATAGCAGCTTCCACTCTCGCTTTTATTCCCATTCTTGACCTTTGCTTTAATAGAGGTGGACAAGATTTGCTGAAAGGAGGAAAGGTCAGTGCTCTGGGACACGATGAGAATCAAATTTTGATTTGGAAGCACAGGTCTATATAAAAGTATGATATTTGATTGAAAGGGATATCTTAGTTTGCAGAGAAGAGATTTCTGTAACCTCAGTTACAAAATCATTGACCAACATTTTGAGGCCAGCTCAGCTTCACTTCCCTTTATTCCAACCAAAAAGTTGTTTCAGAACATAGTGTTTGGTAGCTGGAAGCCTTTCATATTCAGTGAAATTATATTCACAGCTACTTTATAAGGGCTTGGGGTTTTTTGTGTTCTATTTTTCTCTCCTTCTCCCTGTTACACCCATTTTTTTTTACAGGCAGCATTTCTGCCCTTTAACCATGATTACTTCTTTTAGACTAAAGCCAAGCTCTTTAGATTATGAAAGGTATTTCTTCTACTCTGTTTTCATATTATCCTATTTATATATTCCTTCATCTCCTTATGTCAATTAATAATTTTTTAACATTGATTGGACAAGAGTGGCCAACACTGTACATTCAGCTTCAAATGAGATTTCACTGGTAACTAGTCTGACAGATAAGATCTATGACCTTCTCCCTGTCTTTTAAGTTAATTGTTTGCTATTTTGCCTTGACTTTTTGTTGATTTATGTTGAATTTTATCTTGGATTTGCAAGATCCACAATCTTTATTCTTAATCCTTAAAATATTGCATGCTAATCAGATGCAATGGATGGATGCGTGTCTAGTCAAAGATACTTTTTCTCCAGAATCACTTCTGTCCTCTGCATCAACAATGTACAGTCTATGAGAAGCTCATGTCTGCTCCTCTGGAGTGTGCCAGAAAAGAAAGAGGAGAGAAGGGCCAGGTGCTTCTCACCCACTGCTGTTCTGTTCCCACAGGAAAAGGAGAACCTAATGTTGGTACAAAACCAGTCTGAGTATTCAAAAAAGAATACTTTTTATACATCCATCCTTCTAGACTTTTTTTTATAATGTAATACCCAGGATAGGAGATATTTTACCTGGAGAAGAGAAGGCTCTAAGATAACCTTTCAGCAATATTCCAGTGCCTAAAATGTCTACAAGAGAGCTGGAGAGGGACTTTTTGCAAGGTCAGCTAGTGACCAGACAAAATGGAATGGCTTTAAACTGAAACAGGTCAGACTCATTTTAGATATTAGAAAGAAATTTACTGTGAGGGTGGTAAGAGACTGGCACAAGTTGCCCACAGAAGTTTGGCTGCCTTATCCTAGGAAGTGTTCCAGGCCAGGCTGGATGGGGCTCTGAGTAACTTGATCTAGTAGAAGGTGCTCCTCTCCATTGCAGAAGGGTTGGAACAAGGCGACCTTCAAGGTCCCTTCCAACCCAAACCATTGTGTTTCTATGATCCCTTGAATATCTGTCATAACCCTTTTATATCTTCTTGCTTTTCCTCATTACCTTCCTCTTCCTCTCTCCATCTCTTCCTTCCTTCCTTTCCTCTGTGATCCCTCTGTCAAAATATTTGAAATAGTTTTTTTAAACAGGTGTGGACAAACAAAGAGGTTTTGATCAAGTGCCTGGAGTACATGAATCCCCCGTGAGGGGAACTTCAGAACTGAGCAGTGCTTGGGGTTTGGTGGGCTCCACAGTCACACCTTACATGTCCTGAGACACTGACTGACTTATAACTTCCCACTGTATTCAAAGGTAAGACTGCAGGAAGCTTGACAGCATGAGGGCCAAGAGCAGCTTGGATTGTTGAACAGATTAGACATTATAATTATTTCATGGTCCTTGTAACAGCAGGGACAGGACAGAATAACTCTGCTTCCTGGCCAGAGCAGGTGGTGTCATATTCTGCCCTGCTGAATCAAGCATGCCATATAATTTAGATTTACCACTGAGACACCTACAACCCTCCCACAAATAACATTTCATTTGAGAGGTGTCCCAGCTAGTTCTGTCAGAATGAGTAGTTATTGCTAACCATAAAAAAGCCTCAGAAGAGAGAGGCTAACATGGACAATTTGTTATTCATCACATCATGGTATTGCAAAAAGAAACAGCCAGGAAAGCTGAACAAACTGCCCACTGCATTAATGCCCATGCTGTGAGTTATCAGGGGGGTGATGCATCTGGAAGCCCCAAAAGGCACGGGCATTTTGTCAAAAAACATCAGTTACAGTTTGGCAGCCACCAAACAACAAAACAAGAATGGGTTTTGTCACTGAGCTCTGCTTTGGCTCCAGGACAAAACCTGCTCAACCCAATGGGAAGGGACAATACCTCAGGCTAAGAAATAAAAATATAAGTCTGACAGTACTGACCTGTCTGTGGTGACATCAGATGTGAGATGAGATTTTGTTTTCCATCAGCTTCTCCAATACAAATTTAATATTTGTATTTGAAAACACACTGCAGTGAAGAGAGTGGGTACACTGAGGGAGAGGCACTTTGGGAATCATTTGTTACTATTTGCATTTGATTGTTTATAACCCCACGAGGTGCATGTGGCACACTGATAAGTGAGAACATCATCCACCTCTGCCACTAGTGAAGATGGAGTGGATGAACAAGACCCCTGGTGAATATTTTTACCCTTCTCTTTACTTTAGATTGAGACACAGCCACTTGTGAGCCCAGACTGAATGCAGCAATGCAGGATATCAATCTGAGAAAAATTTTGGATCTTGTCTTTTACCTATTACTTTCACCTCTTCTATCTTTCCTCATGACATATAAATTTTAACTTTGTAAAATTATGAGATCTTAATCCCCTCAATATTTCTAGTGTAGATTAAGGTCGGTTTAGAGTTCAGATGAGCACAGTGGCCACTCATTTATTCATGCTAACTCCTTTCAGAAAGCAAAATAAAATATTGCCTGGTTGCTAGCAAGACTGGGTAAATGTATTTTAAAATTTAAAGGGGAAAATGAGAGTAAGAGGAGAATTAACAGTTCACTTTACTACTTAAGAACTCCAGGAACTACTCAATAATTTTAGATTTCTTAGTGTTAGGCATTAATTTCAAAAGCAATAAATAATCATTATTAATTAAGTCTATACGGGTGCTGAATTACTCTGCTGCTAAAACAAAATGAGCAAATTAATATACCTAATAAAGACCAAGCTTGCACTTCAGTGTTTGTTTTGGTTTGGGTTTTTTGTTCAGATGTGTTCTCCTATGCACAGGAGTGAGAATTTAATACCTAAGTGAATTCTATCTCCCCATCAAATTTAAATTAAATTGGACTCCAGCTGAAATGCTTAGCAGGACAGTATAAGCATCATTTCCTCAAGAAAATAGTCTACAAAACAGCTGAGGGAGTATTGAAACTCTTTTATGCTGAGAGAACAAGTGGAGCAGTGATACTTCTTCACCAGTCACTACCCCTTTAGGATCAATTGGAGGCCTCTCCTCCCTGGACTGGCAGTCAGAGGATGTGTTTAATTGATTCCACTCTTCCGTTTTGTCTTGTTCAAAGGAGGGGTCAATATTTGCTCTAATTGAGGAACCATTGAAGAATTTCTGTTAAAAGCCTCAAAACAACAATACTATAAGCACTCTTGTCAACTAGGAATATTGCTTCAAAATTGCCCTGATGAAGATTTATCACGTGGTTAAAACATTGTGACATCATATGGGCATTTTCAGGGTCTTTTAGTTGTTGGGTTTGTTTTGTTCCTGCTTGTTTCTCTTTGCACTTAAGCCTAACAATGTACTTGTTTCCTCTGTGAGTGATGAGCACTGCAGGGATAGCTGAAATAGTTTTTATAAATGTGTCTGAAGCTTTAAAAGCTTCTGACAGAGTCTTGACTGAGTGTTCTCTAACAAAATGCATTTTAAGGTTTTTTTTAAAATTATTATTATTGTTATTTATTGTCCTTCATTAATTTCTCTTACTTGGTGTGTTTCATTCTACATTAGGATTGTGCTTGGTCTGGCCTCTGATATCTTATTTCAGCCAATCAATCATCTGACTTGGA
>WBNO01033442.1:88955-121421 GCA_013400575.1 Peucedramus taeniatus
CCTGGCCTTGAACATTTCCAGGGAGAAGGTACCAGCCACAGCCCTTCACAGAGCTCATCTATTTCCTTGCAGTTAAGCATCTTTTATTCTACTTCTCTTTATCACTCTCATCATGTTTGCCATGAGCTACATGGACAAAAGTGGTTAGGGAATTTCCTAACAATCAGGAACCACAGAAAGTACAGACAAAAGGAAGCAAAGATTTTATTGACATTTCTTTACACAGAACACAAGCTACACAAAATGCCACAAGAAAGCATATGTAGAAAAATAGTAGAATCATATTGGCACTGATGACTATTCATTATTATTATTATAGTATTATTATTATCATCATCATCATCTTATTATACAGGTTTCATCATAACCAGAATAAATAAGCATTAAAATTTCACAGTGGCATTATAAGCTTTACATTCATGATCTTATTTATACAAGGGACCATGTCAGATTTCTTCAGCTTTTTTGTATGGTCATGATTCAAAGTAGTAGATTTAAAAATTAAAAGCCCTTTCCCTTAACCTATAAGGATCTGTCCACAGTAATCAATTGACTTGATCCCTTGGAGAGGTCTGCATTGGTCTTAAAAGACATTACTTTTAAAACACATTTGACCAACTTGAAAATTGGCCTTAAAAAGAACGCAGAACGTTTGTTATCTTGTGGTGGTCTGACTTTGAGATGCCATGGATGCTGCTGGTTGCCATTTGTTAAGCTCTTGTGGCTGTATAAAGCTCTTCACCAGGTCAATCCACTTACAGATTTGGTCCATTATACCAAGAGTGCATTTGACCAGCATTTCTCAGGATCAGACATTTAATAATGACATTGTGAATGCTGTTGAGTCTGAACCTACATTCCAAGAGAATTAACTTGCATTTCTATTTTCCTTAAAATATCACAGAATTGACTCAACTTCACATGTTTCCACTTAGTGTGTTTAGTTTTGGGTTTTTTTGATGTAAGTCTCACTTAAATCTTGACAGACATAAAAATTGAAGTGTGTGGCAGTTGACAAATGTTCATTAGGGAAAGGGAAGTAAATTAGACAGAGGCAGACCGAGCATGTGTTGGAAATCTTGGTGTCTTAAAAAAATTGTACAGATTTTCTAAGCTCTCAACCTCTAATTATTGCTGCTTCTGTCTGATTTGAAATCATTCTTGAGAAACATAACTGCCTCAATCAAATATAATAATGTCTCATTTAAAAGTCCAACCTCTAGTGTCACATGATGGAATCGGCTGTATTTGTGTTCAGACCACAGAAAGGGTTATAATTAAAAACATCATAGACTAATCATCTGCAAAGTTCAGCCTCAATATTAAGTTATTGTATAAATTTAAATTTGCAGAATGTTGTAGTTACTGTTACATGCACCAGTTATCTCATGCATATTGCTTGCCCTGAACAATCAGCCCCAAAGGAAGTACTTGGAGAAGGATATATCTCTGATGCTTTGCTTTGCAGCCTGTGTGCACAAACATGGGCATGAATCCAATGCTAGTATTTTACATCCACTTTGCAAGAGTACAAATGGTTATCAATTTCAGGGGCTAGCCTCTTGATTTTGTACAGTTTTTTTTATGATTAAAAACCCCATAAATTTGAAATGTCTCAAGCTGAAATTACTCATTTGAATCTCAGCCCAATAGTATTTGGCAGTTGCTTATCTGAAAAAACCTTAAACCATATTATTTCATTCAAAAAATTTTCTAGCCTTGCCTTTGTTAACTAAGAATTGTAACTGTGCATACAGAAAACCATTTTCAGAGCTAATTATTTACAGGAAACTGTAGGGTTTAATTCCAAGAGGTATTTTCTAAATATTTAATAAAATAAGTATAAGGTAACTCTGAAACACAGGCTAAGGATCTTCACAGAACTATACTCTTGTCCATTGAATTCTAGTCCACATATCAGTTGAGGAACAGTGAGGGTCCTATTTTAGGTGTTACCATTGAGCCAGGAATTAATCCAGCAGTGTAAGGTGTTCCACTTGAATATACCATAAAAATGTGGTTACTTCTGCTTCCATTGGTAACTTTAACTATTAAAAAGTCAAAGTCTGATTTTGATAGCTACAAGTTTAATGCACTTTGAAGAAAGTGTCATTAAGGTTTACAATACTTAAACCAAGAATATGGTTCCAGTGTCAAAACCAGAGTAACTGTGTTTGTACGTTTCATACAGGGAAAGATAAGACATCAATCAAAACCTATCTCAGAGAGGCATTTTGTTTGTAACAGAAACTAGAATGCTTAATTTTAAGTGCCTGAATTTGCAGCATGGAACAGAGGGTTAAGAAAGAGGACAGAATTCACCTACTTTCTTTATTGGCTAAATTAGATTCATCAACATAAACTTCCTCTAAATAAGAAAGAAGATCTCCCAACAGACAAGTCTTTCCCACTTAAGGCTTGTAATGTTCATTGCAGGTAATTCTGTATATAGAGAAAGTTTAATTGTCTGCTGTCTCAGATGCTGTGGCTAATTGTCTAAGCATAATTGAAAGATAGAGATTTAAGATCAGATTTTTTTTAAAGGACTTGAGTGTATTTTAAGGGAGTTATAAAGATGATTGATGCCAGAGTCCAAGAAAATAATAAATAGATTCATTGTTCAAGTCCAAGAAAACAAGTTTTAGGTTAAACTGTTCCATTTTTAAGGAATCTTATTATTAAAGACAAACTCAAGTAGGAAAAGATCAGCATAGTTTTCAATTTACTTCTGAACTTTGTGTTTTGGAATATGTTGATCTATGTTTTGACCTGATACTTTTACCAAAAATCCAATAATATTCCGGAATGATTTATTTTGATGAATTAGATAGGATTTTGGAAGGTGTTCTTTTGATTTCTCTGTCATTACTGCCATCTTAGTGGGATGTATTCCTCTCACATATATTCATGTATATTCCTCCTTTCATGAGGAGGGTCTATCTTTGCCTTCTCCTCAGTCTGTCAGAGCTATATCAAGACTCTGACTCACCTGGAGACCCGAAAAGAAATGGGACAAAACATTAGTGTATGTTTTTTCTTGGCAAAACAAATATAAGTAACAAACAAATAGAAAATGAACACAGAATACTCTATGAATACTAACGGGTTTTCAGTGGAGTGGGGTTTTTTCCAGACATGCAGTGGCAAAGGCATGTCCAGACTTCTTGACTGATCTCCTTCATATTTCATAAGAAGATTTAACTGCAGAAAAAGGAAATTGCTAATTTCTTAAACTGGATGCATAGTCAAATATATATAAGACTAAAATTAGTAAGAAGAGTGGCAAAGCTGATAAATCATTGATCTACCAGCTTAAAAAATGAATGCTTGGTGAAGAGGGTGGATGTCAGGGAAAACTAAGAGGTGGTGACAGCTTCCTGTCTTAGGAGACAGGGCAGCTCAGTTTGACATGTTGCATTGACCATGGAAACCATGGGGGTGGTAGATAAACACATCAAACTCAGGACTGCTTAGATAAGCTTTGTCAGCTAATGGTGTGCCAAGAGGTTGACAAATCACTGCACAAAACAACCTCTCTCCTCCAACGAGGTGGATGAAGCCAAGAAATGGCTCCTTCACAGGAGCTCTCAAGGACAATCAAGGTAAACTGCCCACAAAAGCAACAGGAACCTGTAAGACTGAATGATCACCACCAGCTTCCTCCTAAGTATGGTGTGGTGTGGTGTATATACACTGTGCATGGGAACACAGGTTCACCTCTTATGGGAATAACATACAGATCTATGGGAAAAGACTCTTTCTGTGTATTTGGGGTACACATCATATGGGAGAGATGACATACAAGAACTATACTTTATATTAGCATTTTTACTGAAAGTGATGCCTCAATTTACATGAAAAACATTCCCACTCAGCCTTTCCCATGCAGGTAGCTGCATATTTGATAATATCAGAAATGCCTTGGCCTCTGCACAGCTGGGAATGGTGCACATAGTCTTATCCATGCAAAAGTAGCAAAGAATAAGTGTCCCTGGGACTGGAACAGGTAGATTCCTAATAGCACTTATGCTTTCAGGAAGGAATGATAAACTTCTTCAATTAGTTGCTTGAAATATTGGAGTTTTCGGCACCAAAAGCTGTTAAACCTATTAGTGTAACCCCATTTACATAATGCATAAAAAAAGCAAGGCCATCACAATATTCCAACCACCCATTCCAAAATAAAAGAGAATTACTGAAGACTGGACTTTCATGTGGAGAAGAGGGTATTTTTTGTTCCTTTGGATAAGTTGTTTGTGTTTGTAGCTGATATCTTTCAAAGACTGGAAGGCATAATGGATTGTAGTAAGAGTTCACTGTATCACAGTTTCATATTTGAAGAGGCAGAAGATATTTGAAGACATGGAGCTCCATGCAATTAGCATATAGACATTGGACTCATGGAATATATATGCATGTGTGCAAATCCATTTCAGAAAGATGTGGTTAGGTTGCTACTCAGATAAGAGCATCTTGTAGCACTTTGGGTGAAAGTAAAGAACTGAATTTTCAAAAGCAGAGAAATCAAGTTTCAAGGTTGTAGCAGAAGTTAATTTAGTCTGACCTTTTGCATAAGATGAGTTTATACATATTTATTCTTTATGCTTTTGTCCTATGAGGGGAAGGCCTGACTCATCTGCATTTAAAGCATTCTGACTGTTTAACACTGATTAAACTGTTCTCATAAGCATTTCTATTCAGTGCATGGATTTCTCTTGGGGAAGTGCAGATGTATTATACAGTCTTCCTAAAACAGAGAAGAAACAGCAAAAGCTCTGGTCACACTAGGCTTCCTCACTGTAGTGCCCAAATCAAAGATTAATTCATAGAGGGCTGGAAGATTCCAGTTGCCGCCACAGGAGAAAAGCTTCAGCTCTTTAGATTAGATCCTCAGACAGGGAGAGGATGTGATGAGTGCCAGCAGCCAGAGGCCCTCCTGAACAGGAAAAAGGCACCAGTCTGCAGCAGAGCTAGCATCCAATGCAGTTTGCCAGTCCCTGGTTGAGAACCTCTTAAACAAAGTTCAGGGCTGAGAAAGTTGAGGGCGCTCAACAAAAGTTTGCCAAGATGGTGAGGGGGTCTAAGCACTCAGCTTCCAAGGACAGACTGAGTTAGGCTTGTTTAGCCTGGCACAAAAAACATCAAGTGACGAAGAGCTGTCTGAAAGCATGGAAAAAGAACTTACAACTGTACCAGAAGCAAGAACAGCCCCCTGGAATAAAAAAGGTGGGATTAAAAAAGGTAACAGAAAGAAGCTGCAGCTCAGAAAGCTTAAATTGGATACTTTAAAATTTGTTGTTGTTGTTGTTTGCTTGTGGTTTTTTTTTTTTTTTCCCTAGGAGTGATATACAGCAGTTGAGAAGGTATTCCAGAGCAGCTGTAGTATATCCATCACCAGATGTTTTTAATATCCAGCAAGAGAAATATATGGCCGACCTTACCATGAGGCTCATGATAATCCTGCTTTAAAAAGGTATTATACAGGGATACTACTAGCTGCTCCTTCTGAAACAAAATATTCTGTCATCTGTAACAGGAGTGGATAGGTGCATAGCAGTCTTCATAAAGGGCTGAGAAAATTGACTGGAATGAATTTGTGAGCACCATGTCCCACTCCTGGAAAAATGGAATGGCAGTGCTGGATATATTTGTGAATCCCTGTCTGCACTGACTTCTCAGTACATGGAAGAGATGCAGTCAGGTCATGGAAAGGTGACCAAACAAATATGGGAATGTCTGGACAAAGAATAGTAGTTTAGGGCAATTTAGGCATTTCAAAGGAATTGCAAATTAAGGGAACAGAGCCAGGGGCACAACCTTGCTGTGGTAATGTTTGACCCCAAAGGCAAAACCAAACCAGAGGAGACAGAACTGCAGCTAATCAAGTCCCCCACTATAATTTCCTTACTCCAAACATTAATGGTCTAATTTCTAATTCAGTGATTATTTGTCCTAAGGCTGGGGTACTACAGCCATACAGTAACTGCATTAAAGAAGATGAACACTAACTCCAACAGACCTCTATTTATTCTGGTTTATAACTTGAAAACAATTCAATGATTAAATAAACACTGAACATTTGGAAGAGGATGTAAATTTAGCTAGAAACTGTCAATTAGATAACATTAACTATCAAAACTGCTGAGCATATGTGTTGAAATAAAGAAAAGCACTCCATAAGAATTCTCTATGGACATGACCTTTAGCATCAAAATAACCAGCTGGAGTGAAATATGTCAGGCTGTTCTGATGATAATTTATAAATGGAAATTTAAGTCCACAAAGAAAATAATCATTCAGCTAGGCTGACACATATTGGCATGCTGAGACTGCCTTAGAAATGCTCCATGACTATTCTTTATATATTAAATTTCATGGGATATTTGCATAAGCCTTCACAAGTGTTTAACCCTGTTATTAGAAGTTCTCATCTTTCTCGTTCATCACCACTCTCACTATTTTAAATGCAGAGGCAGAAAGCAAGAGAACTTTTTTTTTATTAACATGTAAAAAGCACCAGAGAAAACTACAAATTCTAATGAAAACTTTTGCTTGAATTCCCAGTTTTCACACTGTCTTGTGTGAGCTTTCTCTCTCGAGTGTGGGTCTTTTCTGGCAAGGGAACAGTGAAGAGAATTGGTCAGTGGATATTTATGAAATGCTTTGAAGTAAAATAGTGCTCAGAATTTGTATAGGTAATTCCAAAGCTCTGTGCTAAGGTTTCAAGTCTTGATAAAATAATCCCTTAAAGCTAAAAATTTCAACTTCCTCTATTGTCAGTGGACAGACCTGATTTTGAAAACAAATTTTGAATTTCATTAAAGAGAAAATAAGCATTCATTGGAAGCAGGAAAAATACCCATTTCCTGCCAGATTTTAAAAGAGCTTTATTCATATCTTAAATGTTTTTGGTCAAGGTATGCAGTCAAAAGTTGCACCCAGGTATGAAAAACTGAAGAAGTAATCCAGTCCAAAAATACTGAACCTCCACTTTCTGTCTATGTGTTAGACACCCAGAAAGTCAGTCTTATTATAAGTTCCCTGGACAAGGAACAGATATAAATAACCCTGAATGCCACCAAAGCAGAAAAAAGGATCACTCCTGCAGATTTTCAGTAGTACCTACCTCTCTTCACCGAATACAGACAGAAATTAAGTCTTTTATTTTAGTAGAACAAATTCATTTTGCTACAAGTTTTTCAGCACAAATTAGGTGATGAAATGAAGCAGGACAAATTCTACAATTCTCCAAGAAGGAAAAATTCCAGAGGATTCAGGAGATTGGATTTTCTTTTTCCAGGAGATTGAAAACCAACTCCTTGAAAATCCTCAGAACAGATGCAGAAAGAATTTACTCTTCTGTCCTTTATGTACAGACTTAGTCAATACCCCAATTTCTCTCCATCCATACACTAAAAAAAATCCATTTCAGAAGTTATTAAATTATTTTAAAAGTGGGGAGAAATGGGCTCTAGCAGACCCAGAATATCGGAGAAAAAATAATCCAGCTATTAATAAGGGCATGATCATAGAATTATAGATATCCACTGAGTTGTTATAAGCACACTGTTCTCAAGTTCTTCAATTCTTTTAAAACAGATAATGTCAGTCCTCTTGAATGTTAGAGTCTGCTTCAGGAACTTCTTGTCCTTCTTCCATTTCCCTATCTTTGTCTCTGTCTTTCAAAGCCTTGGTATCTGCTGGCTCTGCTCCTCTTTTTCTACACATGGGCTATCACCTTCCCTCCAGAGAACTTGCTCATCTGGGGCTACAGCCCACACTTCACCTCTGACACTGGAAAACCTCAACAGCCAAACACACTTTACCTGGTGGAGATCCTCCTTGTTAGTTTTAAGCTTTTTAGATGCTAAAAACCAACCTTGGAATGCTGGCTTTGTTTTTTACCTAACTGAAAAATCCTTTAGAATTGAAGGGAGTTTCACTTCGAAAACAGCTGACACTAATACTGGCAAGTGATAAAAACCCCCCAGGTTTGTCCCTCTGTCCAAGGTTCTGAAAATCTTTTTTCCCCTATGAATGTGAGAGTTTCACTGAAGAGTTTAAGCCCTGCCCCCATAGATAGAGGAAGCCAAAGGAGACTTGTGCAGATTGTGGGGAAAATCCTGCAGAAATACTGCCAATGTACTTAAATATATTTTACAGGCTTTATGTGAAAGGACGATATATTGAAATTCCAAAGGTTGTGACACAAAGATGCTAACTGTGCACTTTGCTAATTTTATGAAGATAATTCTTGCTGTATAGTTCTTTCCATGTAAATACAAATCTGAAAATAAGTCCATGCTGATTACTATACTTTGATGAAGTAAAAAAACTTAGATATTATTTATATTATAATGAAAAATGAGATTTCTTTGCAATATTGTCTATTGTCCACAATTGAGTGGATTTATAGTTCTTAGAGGCAACATCCCATTAAAAAGAATAAAAGAAGAAAACGTGAGGGAGGCTATTCTGAGAACCTTAAAATGGAAGCTCAACTAGACCACTACTGCCAATATATCCCACAGTGTTCTGCCAAGGATGATAAAATTTGTGTCTTATCATTTGACAGAAATGATACTTCCCAGATTTTTCTGAGCTTCCACAGGAGCTTTCTTCCATACTGCACAAGATGTAAATTATGTGGATCTGATCCAAGTCCATAAACAATCCAACTCCAACTCTGAAATCAGACTGAGCCATCAAAGGATTCTATATGAATAGGAACACTGACACCTTTAGGTATATTTATCCCTCAGTCAGAGCACTGGTAGGAATACAGAATATCAAAGTGAACTTGGAAAGACCCACCAATTCCTGCAGCAATGCAGAGACTTTTTCCCATGTCCACTCTCTCACAGTCATGCAAACAGAAGGCTGGGAATGCTGTCCAATGCACAAGGCAAGGCAAGAACCTCCCATTTGAGTACGAGAACAGCTACACTGGTTTGTTGTCAGACTCAGGACTGTGAAAGTTTGTGTGTGAGACCTGCAAATAAGCAAACTTCTTTGTATAGACTATGTACACACACACAGCAGGAATGTATATAGGTGTAAAGTCACTTTTTCTATATGTTTTTCAAAATTTTCAGTTTGCAGACTCCTGAACATTTTCTACAAGTGGACCAGACCCTCATACAGCACACTGCAGGTTGCTTATGGTTAGAGGTTGCTTTTCTTTCCTGTTTTTTCATATAGAAGTACTAGTCCTGGATCATAAGTGGTGCACTATATAACAGCTCAACCTCCATATCCCATTGTCTTTAAAATTCTCTAAAAAATCTACTGAGGAAGAAGTTGTGATATGTCAGTGCAGCTGGCACTAGACTGCTGAGGCCAAAAAGTGAGAAAGAATTCCCGAACAAGAAGCGGAAACCACAGGTTTCCTGATAGAATTCATTTGTTAACTGGGTAAAAACAACAGTTAGCATTAACTGTCAATCTGTAAGGAAAAAAAAAGAGAGAGAGAGTGAAACACAATAGTATCTACCTATTAAATTCAAGTACTGAGGTGTTGTTTAAGAAACTTGTCAACATTAAATCACACCATGGAATTTTTCCCATATGATTTCTGCCTCTATGAGGGCACAAGATTTTTATGTGTAATACTCCTTTCATGGTGGTTTAAGCTTACTCTTTGGTATGTACCTTCTTTCTCCTTCCTGTTTTAACAATATGCATTAGTTATCAAGCCAGCCTTTTTTCTTTACCAGAATTTGCCAGTCTGCAAAAACTCTTTTCTTGAACTAATTTTGTGTAAGTTTTTCACTTTTTTTCTTTTGAGAAAAAAATTAGTTTTACTTTTTGCAACTACAAATATTTCCCTGTGGCTGTGATGTTTTTTGTTTTCATTTTGCATTCTCTTATTTCACAAATCCCCACCATCTTGATCTTAGTTTACTGATGGGAGTCTTGACACTCTCCTAACTTTGTAAACTCAACTATCTAATTTTTTTACAGTCATTACTAGAAGATATAGAGACTTGTTCATTTGTATTTTTAAACAAATTGTATTTGCATTAAAAAATTGCCTGCCTTCCAAATAAAATAATTGTGAAGAATTATTCACTTTTTCTTTTTTCAAAAAATTCCTATGACATTGAAAATTCATCAGAATGTTATGAAAATGTGCAGAAAGTTATTGAAATTTGTCACTTTAAATCTGATAACTTTGTGATAAAAAGCTTACTGTAAATTTGATGAAAAAAATTAAAATTTGGGAAATATGTTCTTTTTCAAACTTTTAAAAACAACCTAGATATCATTGCATGAATAAAGTTTTATACAGTTGAACCAGCTGTTCAACCAGCTACAATAATTAGGACTGCATACAGCACTGCAAGTGGGCATTAACAAAGCATTTAGAGAGTATCGCAGAGGATCTTGAGATATCTTTATATTTTTTAAGCTTCCCACAACCTTTACCATTCTATATCTCCAGCCTTTACTTTTCCAAATATTTGGGGTTTTCAAGGCTATAACTGGCTAGATTTTGAATTCTGAATCAGCATAATAAATTTTTAAAAAAATAAAAATTGTTGGAACAAATGGACTTAGATACAAATGTAAACGTAAAAATTGTACCTTTAAGGTTATAACAAACACAGTCAGTTATGATCCTCTATAAATGTAAACAGAAGAAATGTTAACAGATGCCACTGATATTTTACAAGTAATCCAATATAGTCCTCTTGGTTTGGCAGCTTCTAACTCGAATGAAATTCTTCCCAAACTAAAGTTGGGGCTTCTTTTTAAAGACAAATATCAATATTTGTTCGTTCTATGTAAAATATTTTACTCCTTTCCATTATTTGAATGTACAATTTGTATGTTACAAATTATTACCAGTAATAGAACCATCCAAATATTTTCCTCCAAAAAACAGAAAGACTGAAACTTCCATAAATGTTTTTCAGGCTTCTCAGTCCATCACAAAGAAGGTTTTAACCTGAGTTCACATACACTTGTTTCCGTGTGTGTTAACTACCCCAAAAGTGCTACAAATGTAGAGCTTTGTTAATACATAAATAAGCAGTAAATCAAGGAGAGACAAGTTCCTGGTTTAATATTCAGGAGAAATGGGAATTATATTGGTCCAATCACATTTAGAGAATTAACCTTCTTATTCTGATTCTGTACTTCAGAAGTGGCTCATGTCTTTATGCGGACAAAAAAAAACATAGAAACTGAAGAGGAATATTTATTTCTTCCAAAAGCACCAATACTTGGAAGCTTGAATGCCTTAAAGCCATAGCACTTTATTCTCTGAAAGAGAAATGGGAATGGAAAGTTTGAGTCCCACCTGATCTCATTTCTAACATTGCACTCTGTTGGCTAAGGAAGTCTCCTCCACTCAATGGAAAGGTTGGCCTCTGTTACCCCATACTTCAGGCACTATTTGAAGTAGTTGAGTCCTGCCACAAGGAAAAACTTCTCCAGGAAAAGTTCAGAGTCCAGCACGGCAATGTGGGCGGCCCGGCCTATCAACGTGTTGGCGGTGTTAGGCAGAGCGTGAAACACGTTGTGTCTGATCAAAGTGCAGTCCTTGGCCCCAATCAAAGGCTGGAGCAGGTTGTTGATCATTTCTGCATAAACAGGACCTGAAAAAGAGTTGAGATATCACACCTACATGCCAAAGCTCCCAGATCTTATCTTTTCTTCCAGTATTATTTAATTAGTCTCAGTGAGAAGGAAAATGGAAGCAAGGCCAAAATAAATGTAAGAGACAGCAGTCCAGTTCAGAGATTTGGCAGGTACCAGAGTGGTGCTCATCTAATGGAGGCACTTGCCATGAGGAGGGATCAGCTGAAGCTGCTTAACATGAGGCCTGGGACGTTTTCAGCCTTTTCTCTGTCAGAGAAGAAAATGCTTGCATTTCTTTTAGGGGGCTGGGGCTGGATTCACACTGCCTATGAATTCAAATGTGAGAAGGTCTGGCAGGACACAAGTCCATTTGGGCTGGCAATTCTAATGCAGGAAGGCCATAATGTAGAGATAGTTGAGGTGTTTAGAGGGGGAGAAACAGTGGCTCAGAAAGCATTTACAGATAAATTATCTGATGTATTGCTAAATGTAATGATCTGGCTCCAGCTAGATCAAATAAGTCCCCAAGGAACAACCACTGTAGGCGAGTTGAAGAATTTCTTTTTAATTCATGCCTAAGATAGGTAGAAAGAGCTGTCATTTAAGAGGTGTGAAGGCAACCACGCTGATTATTGGGCCTGTGTGTCTCTGTCTGCTTCCAAAGAATACCTCCATTTGTAGGTAATCACATATGTGAAATGGAGATGAAATTGCACTGAATATTATTCCTGGATGTGGTATCAAACTGAAGCCATGAAACATTTTATAAATGAGCAAGACTGCTAATAACAAAAGCAATACACAGCATGAGCTCACAGGAGGGCCTCTGGTGGTGTGAGTCCTGATATGTTTTACAGATTTTATTACAAAACAATATGGTTTTAGATCTGTCCCTTAAATTATCTTGCAATCATTCAAACCCTTTTGAAAACAAAGGGAAAACCTCCTTACTTTAGATGTGTTGAGGAAGATTTCATTATGTGAAAAAAAGGGGAGGCAATACAAGTAAATCAGTAGGCTACAGAAAAACATTGTCAAGAGCTAGTTCTATTATCACTTAAAAAAAATAAAATTAGAGGGAAGGGGAGGAAGCAGTAAGAAACCTTTGATTATGACCTGATTGAAATTTGTTTTCATCAGGAAAAGAGCTTCTTGAAAAGCTTCTTTTATTGATTTCAGTAATTTCCTGTGGGAAACGAACACTTTCTTCCTTATCAAATAAACATTTGAAATTTCATCATGTTGATGAAAAACCCTTCTAATGTAATGACCTCAGTTGCACAGAAATGCAATTCTTCAACAGCCTTGGGAATATAAAAAAGATCTTAAACATACCTGTGTGTCTGTCCTTAAGTGCATTTTTGCACATTTCTATTCTTGCTGAATGAAAAGGTACGTATCTGTCTTGGGGTGAGGCCACTAACACAACATTTTTAAAATACTGAAGACCTGTGGCAAACATATTAAATACATTAATCACAATTAAGCACAGTGATGAAAATGAATACAGTGTCAGCATGATCATTTCATGTTCAAAGGCTTTTGAAAATCTTTACAAAATAGATGATAATTATTAAAACATGCAAAACAATATTAGAAATATTCATAACAGCTTAAACACATTTCTGTTGCTTCTCTGAACTATTTGTTATTTATCAACACTCACATGCTAATTGTATGTCGACAAGGAAAAGTAAGAACTGTCTGTAAAAAAAATACTTTTATTAAAACCTTATTCTTGCAAATATTTATACCTCTAAACAGGATCAAGTTCAAAAATTCTCAAATAAAATAGAGAGAGGGAGAAGAAAAGGAATTGCTATAATGTCATACTCTTACATTGGTGTTGAGTGAGTCTTAGGGTCCATCCAGTCCCTGCAAGCAGCAGTCACTTGACAAATCCATGCTACTGGTACACCAACTGAAAACCCCAAATCCTCTCTCTTCCCTTGTGCTAATGGAGCTACTGATGAGCTCCTGCTGTTTGACCTGTCTTTGGTGTCTGGAGTGCTCCATCACCCACATTTAATAGAAAAGTAAGAAAATAGACACTGATGACATAACCTACATGTTCAGAGAATATCCTGAACACAGAAGAGCTGTGGATTTGTCTTTCATCTTTCCCTCCCTCTTATCTTCCCTCTTATTTTCCCACTGTCTTTCTTTCCCTCTGGTCCAGAACCAGAGCCAGATTGGATGGGGCTTTTAGCTACCTGGTCTAGTGGAAGGTGTCCCTGCCCATTGCAGGGGGATTGGAATCAGATGATCTTGAAGGCCTATCCATGTCTCTATGATTTCACAACTCTGATTTCTAGACTTTCATAGAAAATCTGACCATCACCACCACAATGAAAAGTCCTGCTGGCTGCCTTTCCAAAACCTGTCTTGAGGTGCTTATCATTTTTTTTCTTGTGCAGTCAAACCAACTGAGTTTGCAACTTTGGTCTGAAGTAAAAAATAGGAGAAGCCCCAGTGAAGAGGTTCAATAGGGAAGACTATTTTATTGTGGGTTTTGTTTTGGTTTTTACTTTCACAACAATGGGGAACACTTGTTAAAGAGATTGAAAGGTAGTGGGGGCTTCTACTTTAATAAGAAAGTCAGAAATTGATGGAGGTTTAAAGAGTCATCTGGAAATGTAGGCACCACACTGCTTCTGGCATTTCTCCCTCTGTAGGTTCTCCCCACTTTGTTTGGGAGCTGGGTGCCAGAGTAGGTTCATCTCTCTATTGAATCATTATGCCAGCTCATACGTTCACATATGGACATATCTACGTATTCAGATATTTCGCCTAAGCATCTGCCCAGGTGATTTTGACATTACAGACAACTCTCTCCGCATTTAAATTTCTGCTTTCTCAATTTTCAAGGACAACACCTGCATTTATAGCCCCTTATATCTTCCATCTACTAAGCTAACAAGCAGCAAATTGCTTTGACTTACTACACATGCTTGGGAATTCATTGCTTGGGAAGTTAAAATATGAGCTCTTTGTGTAGACCCAATTTTGTTTTAACTTGACAGTAGTAAAGCAGTCGTTGACTGTACTCCATGGAAATAAGAACTAGGGAATCAAAGGGAAAATTCAAATAACACCAATTTATATCAACTTCCTGTCATTGATTATGTAGCATATCTGTAAGATTTAGATGTTCTGTTCATATTAACATAGTCTTTGTTTCCTATTAGCAGTGTACAAAAGTATGAGAAAAGAATTAAACATCAAGTAGTGACCTTGTCACTACCTACTTAGCACCCATTTGCTCACACTCAATATTAAAAATAACATAAAACATAAAAATGTTTTCTTAAAAGAAAACAACTGCTTCAACAGAAGGATCATGTTTGCATTCTTTTCTTAAGAAAAGCCTGATTTATTTAATTTATTCATGACAGACTAAAGAATAGGAAAAAAGATTCTCTATTCAGACATCATTTTTCTAGTGTGAGACCATACATCTCTCTCTGTAGTACAGAAGTGTCAGAACAGACATGAATAAAATTTGCTCTTCATCTCACAGAGTCATATTTCCTAGAGACAAGAGATGTTAAACTTACAAAAAATAATAAAAAAGGAAAAATGGTGTTCATCTCACAGCATAAATTAAGGAATGATGGCTTGTCAAGAATGATGTTTATTGCTCGCAGAATATAAACTCAGGTGTGTGTTTACTGCAGCACAAAGGTCTTATTTAATGCTAACAGTTTGGCAAAGATATTATCTGATAACTTTCACAAAAAAATGCACAGATGAAATTGATACTAGATTTCAGACAGGGCAGCCCTTCTAAAAAGTGTGTTTAAAGAAAGATTATTAACAAAATGCAGATTTCCTTTACTCCCTGGAGAATAGGCCAATCCAGCAGAAGCCCATGGAATAGCCCTTGGTATTTGCAAAGGCTCTTCAAGCCCTACTCACCCGTTTTTTGGCTGAGCTGATAGAGGAAACACTTGCGTAGATCTGCGTTGTCCCTGAAAGTCAGTTGCAAAAGTGACCCTGACTTTTTTAACTTCTGCATTAGCCATAGACCTGGAATGAAAATTGGTGCTTATTTTTATTCTTTGTAAATCATCAAGCAGGAAAGTTAAAGACATGTGTCTACAGTAAGGATAGCCTGCAATTCAGTAGAAGTCTTGTTTGCTCTTGTACTCCTAATCAACAGGGAGAAAAGTCTAAGGGTCTCATGGGATAGAGGGTAGATTTAGGCTACATATAAGAAAGAAATTCTTTACAATGAGAGTGGTGAAAGAGATTGCCCAGAGAGGAGGTAGATGTCTCAACCCTGGACATAATCAAGGTCAGGCTGGAAAATATGGAGGAAACTGATATACTTGAAGATGTCCCTGCTCATGGCAGGGGTGGAACTAGATGATCTTTAAGGTCCCTTACAACCCAAACTATTCTATAATTCTGTGGTTGCCTGATGGTAGTAGGAAAACACTCAGGAAGACTGAAATGTGGGACATTCAATTTCCATAATAATGTCTCTTTTTCAGATGTAGAGATGCCTCTCTTTATTTGCAGCAGACAAGAAGTGGGAGACTAAGTGGAAACTAAGGTTCATCTCTCACTGCTGCACACCCCAGAGCTTTCCAGGGAGCAATATGATGGACCTTGTAGATATTGAAATTCCAATTTTTTTCTGAAGTTTGAACATTTGAAGTCTTTAACAAATATTTTCCACAACTTCAAGGTACAAGTCATGCTACAAAAAAATTCCTCCCTCCACTTGTTGCCCTCTCGTGCACTCTGCCATGGATCACAGCCAGTCAAAGCTTTCCCATCAACTCTTACCTGTACTAACCAAAGTGCTGTTGTTGTAGAGGGTTCCCAGGTGAGGCCCAGAGAGGGACAGGAAGGTGTGTAACTTGTTGAGGTAATAGCGAAACCTGGGGCGAGTTAGTACAGATCGAATGATGACATTACCAAGAGAATGTCCAATAAAACTGTTGGGAAAGAAAGAATTACATTAATACAAAACCCATCTGTGTTTCCTTTAAAATAAACATAAAGATGGCACCTTATGGTTGGTTCTGAAGGGAGGACTCTGTCAGGGCTTTCAATAAGATCCTTTAGTTATCATTTAATGTTTTTTCAGCCTTCAAGGTTCTCTTCCATAAGAGTCTTTCTCTTTCATTCTCATCCATAAGAACGCAAAAATTAATCTCACTGATTCAATAGCTTTTGACACAGGGCACTTTAGGAAAAGCTAATTTCACTGGATGTTGCTCGTGTAACTCAAAGAGTTACATACTATTTGCTGTCTAATAAAGCTTACCTTATTCGGGATATGGAGAGGTTGTACAACTGAATATGCTGAATAATTTCATCCAATAATCGGTCAGTCATTGTATCAAAATCAGCAAAAGTATCAGTCTGTTGAAAAATTAAATGAGTTAATGAATTCAAATATATTACACTTATTGCAGACTGATGTTATTTTTAAAGTCAAATGGAAGCAGAAATGTAAAAACCAGTGTAAATTTTCTTAATACATGCTCAAGGGAGATTTTTCTCAGTCTCCACGTCCTCTTTTAAATTGAAGTTCTCCTTCGAGAGGAGTTGCTGAGTGACTCCAGAATCATAAGCATAAGCATGATGCTAAAGCAGCCTAACTTGACACTGGTGAGAGCTGCTAATGCTCAGCTGCTCTATATACCAGGGTCTGCACATGAAAGAAAAGCTTTTGGCATTTAGGATTCAACAGATTACTGCAATAAAATACTTTACAGGATTATATGTTGACATGAGGGTTATGCTGATGCTAAGGATGTCATCACAAAATTATTTGGCCATCTTAATCAAATGCTGTGTGTTTGTTATTCAACAGTCATCAGTAAGAGAATGAGTGCTAAAGACAGACGAATAATTTGTTGCTTGCAACAGTACTGCCAGTTGTGAGACAATAAAACAAGCAATATATTTCCAGTCTATACAATTACAGGCAGATCTTATTCAGAATTTTGTAATTTGGCAATCCAACAGGACTCTAAATCAAACTCCTAACTAATGAGATGCCACAAAACAATCATCAAATGTTGGAACAGCTATTCAGAGTAAAGATATGAGTAATTAATGCTTTTGAAACATATGAGTAATTAATGCTTTTGTGACACAACTCATCTTGCTAATTGCAGCTCTTGCACAGGAAAACATGTCCATATTCACTTTGCAATACAGACTTAAAATAAAGATTCGCATAAACTAAAAACAGCCCAGTAACCTTCTGCCTGTTTGTTTTGTCTGCATTGATAATTAATGATTTCCTCCTAGGCTCATTATCCCAAACCTTTCAGGTTGTTTAAAAGTGCAAGAACATCAGCCTGAATGTTAATCATAACCAAAACATGTCAAGCGTCATATTTCACCTGATTATATCTCCATTCTTTACTATCATTTCAGCCTGACTGAGCTTGTCAAATGCATCATAAATGGATGCCTAAAAAATTATTTGAATTTTCCTCTTTAAGGTAAACCAGCTAAATGACTGATTTCTTGGGACATTTTTAGTGTTGTTCTCAGAGAAGGGAAAAACAGTGATGAGATGCTTTACAACATTGAAACAGCCATCAAGCCACCCAGGTTCCACTTCCAGTGCTGTGAGAACTTCCCCACCTTCCCAGACAATAAGATCTCTTAATAGTTTCCATTATGGACCATAGATAATGTCGAATACAGATGTTGTAAGAGGTTTCATTCTCTGAAAACATTTTCTTCTCTTGGAAGAGGCCTTGATGGAAGTATGAAGTGGTCTCCTGGCTATTTTCACCTTGCTTATGTTCACTGTCCAGGTCTACTGCTGACAGAGTTGTGCACTGGAAGTGGCAAGTTCACACACGTACACCAACCACCCACTTCAAAATATAAAAGCTTTTGAACAAACAAGGTTAGGAAGTTTTAACTCAGGTTTCTCAGGTACTCATAAATCAGAGTAATGTTTCTGACTGCACAATGGAAATCCTTATCTTGTGCATAAAGTTAGGCCTTCGGTCATAAATACGGCTCCACCGCCAAGCAAAGCACAGGATTCATTTCTGTTTCTCTGCCTAGACCAGCAATCAATTTTTCTGGAAGACATTTCTTTATCATTCAAGGAAATAAATCCCACAAACACTGCAACAAGAGAAACAATGGCTGATGCAGCAAAGGGAGCTGACAACACCTGCTGGATATTCCACATCCTCCAGTGAATTTAGCATCACTAAAATGGCGCTTTCTGTTGGTGCTGTGTTGCAGAGGCACCAGGCTGCCAAACTTGCAAACTGGCAGAACAAATCCATTTTCTTCCTCTAAGGTCTAGTCCTATTACTGCTAATGTCATTGCCTTTGACTTTAATGCCAGGAATATTTTCCAATAGGTTTGAACACCCTAACAAATTAGACAGGAATAGAACCAAGCCTTTGCACTAAATACTACATAAAACTCCCTGAATTCCCCAGTGCTTTTGTTTCACTCAGCTGGTGAAAAGACTTTTGCTGAAGGCACTGTTTTAGTAATTGAAAGGAAGACAGAAATTAGCTCTGTACTACCTGATTTCTTTCAGACATTAGGAAGTCCAGTTTTCCACCAGGAAGTCCCAGTTCTATAAAAGTCTTTACCAGTCGCAGATCTGCACTGTTACCTAGGAACAAATGATGCTTTATAAGATACAATTCAACAGAAAAATAACCAATATAGAGTCAATTTAACACCACAATCTTGACACCACGGAGCTCTTTCTAAGTGCTGCTAAGAACATTATCACACCTTGGGATTATGCATTGAAACAGCAGGAGAACAGGAATTCCCACAGCTTGCCCAGGTGGGCTGGACCTCACCTGCTGCTGTGGAGGATTGCATAAATGGTGGGTAAGAAAGGGCAAAGATCAGGTCCAGAATAAATCTGGCCTTTTATTTGCTGAACAGCAGAGGTAAGACAAAAAGACAACAAGCTCAGGTGAGGCCCCCAGGGTCACCTCAACACCTGTGCTACACTATAGGGCTGAACCGTCAGATGCAGAGTTGCCCATCTCATGTATTCACAACTAGAGGTTGTGCTGAAACACTATCAGACTCCTAATATTTTGAGAGATGCCTCATTCTATACCAGGAAATACCAAAGTCTTCTGAAATCTTTTGTGGGTGATGAAGGTACCACTACCTCACAAGAAGGGCACTCCTGCTACTGAGCTATCCAATGGCAAACAGTCCTGGCTCAAGCCAGTGTTCGTTTTTGTTTTTCTTTTTTTTTTTTTTTTTTTTTTTTTTTTTTGGGATTTCAGAGCCTCTACCACTTCTTCTCCATAGTTTCAGTGTTAAAATCTACACCTTTCTAATTGATATCGATAATTCGCCAAGAGAAAGTTCACATTTAACATAACTGTTTCCTGCTTAGAAAGCATATACATAAAAAAATCCCAAGACCTGCTTCCTCTGCAGTGAAAAATGATTTTTATTCTCTTACTTTATAAAGTCAGCCACTATCTAATCTATAACAGTATTTTGGGGGTTTAAATAACTTTTCCCTCCTGGAGACATACTGCAAAACAACCAAGCATCTGTGGAAAGACAAGGAGTCACTGCAATCCACTCTTCCTGTACACGGGAGGACTGATGTGCTTTGGTGTAGATTGCTGTTTTAAAAACCAAACAGACAGCAGAACCCCACATATTAGCAACAATACTTAATATTCTTGTAGATTCTTTATTACAGTGGACTGAATAGCATAATAAGGAATAAATTCTTAGCTAAAACAAATACTTAAACTCTCCGTTCTTTCATATTTGCTGATCTGTCCTTTTTTTGTAATTTACACCAAAATGAATTACAAACAGAAATTCTTCCTGGCCTTACCATCCAATCCATGGACACAGACAACCAGGTGAATTCCATCTTCCAAATTTTCTTCCTCTTCCTCTGGTGGAAAATATGGGATATCAGAAGCTAGTACAGATAAGTCACTGTACAGAAATCCTTCAATCTTCATTTCTTTTTTAAATTTTTCTTTGGCCTGATAAAAACTGGAGAATACATTAGTTAATCACAATAGAAGTGAGTGGTCAGCAACAAACCTTCAAACTAGAAATGCGGAGGCTTGTCTTTGCAAGAAATTATATTTTCAACTTTCAAGTAGAGACCTGGATGCAATTCCTTATCTATTAGGACTGAGAGAGGTCAGAATGAAGGGAATAAACTCTGTTTCTTTGTAATTTGTCTACATACAGGGAAGAACTAAAATGCATTAGCAACTCACACTTGCCAGAAGAATGAAAGAGTAGCAAAAAATAATTTTCTGGTAGCTCATAAAATGAGACTGAGGTACAGAATTAGCAATTCTGCCTCTTAACAATGTCATTGGTCTTCATAGGTACTGAAATGCAAAATGTATAATTTTGCTACCATCAGATGCACTTAAAGTCAGATAGAAAGTGTTCTGCCTCTTCCTCACACTGGATTTAAGGGATGCACCTCATGTGGTAGATATTTTGGGGTTTATTTGACTTTGGTTTCTTTTGAAAACAATTTAGTAGAATTTAGAAGAAGAGCATCTCAATGCTGAAAGAATTAAGATAATACCTTCCCTACTAAAGGTCTAAAATTTGACACTTGAATTCATCCTGAAGCATTCTGCTGCCTGAAGATGCCAAACTCTTCAGTGGCTTTTTGACTCAGTAAAACTTTTCCAGATAATTTAGGAATTAATAATTACAATGTAAGTGTAGAATTAAGTAGAAAACTGGGAAGGACAAGCTTCAGAGATATAATCTTTAAAACTTGGGGGTGTCTTAAGGCAACTTGATATAATCACAGAATCATTACGATTGGAAAAGACCTCTAAGATACACAAGTTCAATGGTGAGCAATTACTTATATTAGTCTAACTAATTTTAAGGGACACAAGAATTTAAAAAATAGCTTTTGTGCCATGAATTTGGAAGCCTTGGATTCATGTGCATGAATACATGCTCAAATGTTCTGTTTCACAATGAAGAAACAAATTCTGTACTTAGATTTGTCAGGACTTAAGCGTGGTGTATAAAACTTCAAGATGCTTTCAAAGGAATAAAAGCAAAGTCTTGGGTTGAAAATGAATATACATGCAGACATGCAGACAGCCAACATTTTGGGCGCTGAATGGATTGAGAAATTTCAGTGCTACTGTTTTTCATCAGCACAGCAGAGGCACCAAAGTTTATTGGAAAAATATAAGTGCTAGTGTGCCAATCTGTGAAATGGGCTCCTGTGACATTCAGGTCACGATGAGGCACTTTTGGGCAATGAAGCAAGAAACAAAAATAAAGCCTCTTTAGCTATCCATGGTTTCAATTCTCCCATTTTTCCAGTTTGAGACAGTGAAGTTTAGGCACATCAGCCAATCTGAATTCACCATTTCATAGTTTAGCTACTGAATGCAATTATTAAAGCAGAGGAGTAAAACAGTTTGTGGCCACAGTGAGCTGACTATCAGGGATCGATACTCTGGTATGGTAGCCTTGATTTCAGGAAGGAGGGTCAGCTCTCATAGATTATTTAGATACCTAAATGCCACTGCTTGTCATAAGAATTAAGGACCTGATGTCTTTGGCAATCTTGGTCTCTCTGTGTTTTCATCCTTCCTGTCTATTTAGATTATTCATTCTACATGAGCCATTTGTCTGTTTGGATTATTTATAATGAAATTCCTCAGGCAACTGTCTCAAATGCAAGCTTCCTGTATGCCTAGTGCATTAGGGTCCTGAACTGTGTCAGGGTCTCTTGGCATTACGGCTACATTAATGAAGTAATTAGTTATTCTTACTTCAGCATCCTTTCGTTGGTCTCTTCATCCATCTCATCTGAATTAGGACAGACAACTCCAAAGGAGCCCAGCGGCTGGCGCGTGATGGGGAACGCAGCCTGCTTTGCCGAGGAGCCCGCCATGGCAGGGGTCTCTTTGAGCACGGAAGAAAAGGGAAGACAGGTGGCTGTGCAAGAGATGGACATGTTAACCACATCAGCAGCCTTTCTGCTTTCCAGGGCTACTCCCTCTGTCGTGGCCAAAGGAAACCCGGTGCCGTTCGCTACAAGTTTATTCTCTTGGCTGTTGGGCTCCTGAGGACGTTCAGCCTGGTGGGATCCTGCCGCAGGGTCTGCTGAGGCAGGTGAGTCATTGAGCTCAATTTCTTGCAACCCCTGCATTTCTGCATACACTGCTGGGCTCTCATCAGTGAGAGAGCTGCCACATTCTCCTCGCAGTGAGCCAAATTCAGTGGAGGTGTCTGAAGGAGCTGCAATGGGATAGCAAAAATCTGGTACCACCTTTATGCTTTGTGAAAAACTCTCCTCTCCTGAAATTCTACTATTGGAAGAGCCCTGTTGTATTTTTAAACTGTCCGGCTTAAGTTTATCCTTTGGATCCTCAATGTATGTATCAACCTTATCTATATTTTTGTCCAAGTAATTACAAGCCCTTGGTGTTTTTAAGCTGCACTCACCATTGCTCTCCAGTGACAGGCACTCAGAGACATTAACTTGGAGCTGCTTCGGACAAATGGGTGGTCTTGTATTTTCCAAACTACAGCAAGTCTCTGGAAAACCTTTGTCCTCCTTCCCTTGTAACTCAGTGTTACTGCTACTGTGTTTGAGGAGGGGTTTGGGATGTCTTCTGTGTTCTATTTGTCCACTTTCAGTGGTTATTTGACATTCAGAAAAATCCATGGTTATTTTTTCATCTTTATCCTCTGTTTCCATGCAGCTTCTTAAGTTTTGATCTGAATCTCCTGAGGTGGCTTCGCTGTGTTTTGATATATCCACCTCCTCCGGGGGCTCCTCTGGGCTACTGATCTGAGGGGCAGAGACAGATTTTGTCAGTTTGGTAAGCTCCACTTCCCTCTCCTCTTCCTCAAAGGGCAAAGAGCTGATGGATGTGAGCGATGCTTGGATACCACTGGGCAAGCTGGTGTTGCTTTCCGTGTGGCCACCCTCCAGGGAATTCCGGTGGATGGCGTGCCTCCGGACCAAGTGGTGCAGGATCTCTCGGTCACTGGGCAGCTCCAGGGCCCGGCTGCGAGCATCAGACCATGCCACCGAGCTTGGTTCACTTTCAATGCCTGAGTCAGATATTATAGAGGAAGATCTTTTTATGACCCCTGACATCAGGGTAAATTCTTCACTCTCCTCACTTCGTTGCTCCTTTGTGACTGGTTTCACTTCACAGCTGTGTGAAGGCAAAGCTTTCAAAACAGGGAGATGAGCCTTGGTGTCTGCATCCTCTGGTTTTCCAAGACTGGTCAATTCATTCAGTGCAAGCTCAGATGAAGTGAAATTACTTTCAGGATGACCAAATTCATCTAGTTCATGTATTTCAGTGCTGTCTTCCAAGCCATCAGTTCCACATGCTCCACACTCATGCTGAGCACTGACAATTAGCATGGGCTCATGTTTGTGAGAGTCCTTATTGCTGGTTTCCATGTCTTCACTGATAACATCTGCCCCAAGTCTATTATCTTTTAATAAAACTTCCTCGGATGTTTTAAAGTCTTCAGACATGTGTTCTGTATTGCCTGGCTCTGAGTCAGAAATAGTTTCCTCTCTTGAAACAAAAATATTTTCAGGTTTCCTTTGGCCTTCTTTGTTTATTGTACATACCTGAGATGTGGAGTGCTGGTTTAAACCCTTAGCAGCAGCTTCAGTTCTGCTGTGTAGGCATGAGGGATTCCTGTTTATTCTGTCTGTATGTATTAGTGGAGTATCTTTCTCAAAGTCTCCTTTCATTACTGCAGTGGCATCATCTGATGCACAATCTTCGTTTTCCAGTTTTACATCCATTTGAGTATTTGCAGGAACCTCAAAATCTGGGAAAACTTCTGAATTCTGATCTGAAGGAAGGAAGGAAGGAAGGAAGGAAGGAAGGAAGGAAGGAAGAAAGAAAGAAAGAAAGAAAGAAAGAAAGAAAGAAAGAAAGAAAGAAAGAAAGAAAGAAAGAAAAAGTAGTATTACTTGTAAGAACATAACAAACCACCCCAAAGAACTGAGAGACTTTGAAAAGGGATTTCAAAGTCTAAAATATTATTCTATACTTTTACATTATAAAAATTATGCATTCATTAAAGGCATATTACAAATGCACATGCCAGAGTGCATTTAGATAGAATTACACTCACTGAACAGTTATAGTTAGGCCAAAGAAGATAATATTAATAAAATACACTTTCCTCAGGTATAACTGTACCTATACTGTTAGTTTTTAGAGCATAGGTAAGCAAAACAAAATGGATACATCTTTGTATTCCTGGTGCTATTCAATATTGTTCATAGTATAGCGCTTGGTTTGAATCAGTTTAATACTCAGTTTAATAATTAAATATCTTTAATGAGCATTGTCACAATTTAGGCAGTAGAAAAACTGTGGAAGAGTGAAGATTTTGTGCCACAGGCTATATGCATTAGACTATGGACACCTATAGTATTAATACATATTGCTTCCTTGGTAATTTTAAGTAATTTAAAGGTTGATTGAAAAGAAAAAAGGTAGTAAGGGCTATGAGGTTTTACTAAGTAACTCTGGAACTAAATAATTTCTTAATTAAAAATTTGATTTGGGTACTCAAAGGGCAAAATGTTTTTTGGAAGGCAATGCTGCCTTTCAGGGGAGTGTGGGGCCTTACACTGAAATTGTGGAGTTTTGTTTCGAGATTTTTAACCACTAGATGTCACAGTGGGGATATCAGTATAGTGTTTTTTCAGTAAATTAATATTATAGCAAAAATCCAAAAGATCTGCTTTTCTTTCTAGATTTTTCCCCCAGCTCTTTTTTTTAAAGAAAGCTTAATTTAAAGATTGAAAATGTGAAGGAAATACTCTGCTGTTAGGGAAAACACTAAAATTCAGCTGTATTACATAGGGGGGGGGGGTCACGCTCTCTTCCAAGTTCATAAAGCCCAAGGGATGTGAGATCACTTCTCCTGAGCTGGGGAAGTACCTCCCTCAGCTCAAGCTGTCTCATGAAGCTGTGCCCTGTGGAGTTTCACTCACCTTTGCAAGGCCTGTCTGTGTACCTGTCTTCAAAGATAACTGGGAGCGTGTTCCAGTCCCCGTCGATGTCCAGGCACTCCGCCGGCAGCGGGGGCATGCTGGTGAAATAATCTGAATTTCGAATTTCTGTAGAAATCTGTGCATGGCTCTGGATCCTGGCAGCAAAGAACAAAACAAACTGAGTGTTTGAGTAGCTTCTGTGCTGCTCAGAAGCTAACCTTCTCCATTAGTCTTGCAAGCTCAGATATGCAGGCAGAGGACAGAGTCAATGTGTTTAAAGGGAAGCAGTATTGTATGATGAGAGGGTACCCAGAACTCTAAGAAGGTTTCAGTCTCTCAGAGATATCTACAACTTGCACAATCCCGTCCTGAAAAATATCAGAGATTTTGCAAGTATTGCAGATCCCACTGTCATAGGCTCCTGTTAGCTGCCATAACCCACTGCTGGCCTCCCAGGGGTCTTGGCTGCTGGCTGGGACTGGATCCCTCAGCTGGTTTCTGGTTAGGAAATGAGCTCTGTCACTCTGGCTGTGGTCAGGGTTTTAAAACCCAGATGCAGGAAGCAATAATCAAAAATTTGGTTGAGCAGTACAGGGAGGAACAAAGCCAAGAGAGATGCCTGGCAAGTCCTCTGTCTCAGTTAGACATCAGAGCACTCACAGAGGTGTCTCACTCATGTACCCATCTGGAAGAGCTAAGGCACATTACTCTGTCTCTTCACAGAGTCACAGAATCATACAATGGTTTGGGGTTGAAAGGACCTTCAAGAGCATTTAGTTCTATCCCCCTTGACGTGGGTAAGGACACCTTCCACCTGACCAGTTTGCTCAAACTGGCCTTGGACCCTTCCAGGGATCCAGGGGCAGCCTCAAAATTCCTGAATAAACCATTCCAGTTCCCCACGACCTTTACAGTAAAGAATTTCTTTCTGATACCTGATCTAAACTTACTCTCTTTCAGTTAGAAGCCATTCCCCCTTGTCTTATTGCTACATGTTCTTGTAAAAAGTCCCTCTCTGGCTTTTATGTAGACTCCCATCTGTTTCCATAATTTAGGCCATTCAAAATGCTACCTGGCTCTCCTCAGTGAATGTGACAGTAAACTGGCAGATGAATATGTGCTCGGCTATAATAAATACAAAAATTTTTATTTCTCATGAGCCTTCCTATTTAAACATCTGTCTCGAAAAATGCAGAAAACATTAAATACAGAGAGTAAGGCAAAAAGATTTTCATTGATGGTCAGCTGAAAGCAAATCTGTTCTTCATCTTAAAGCCATTATCCTTTGTAAGATTACTACCTACCCTTGTGAAAAAGATGAATAATTGATATTAAAGTGAGCAAGGAGAAATATCTTTGTCTGTAAAATCTAAAAATGGTATGTGACCTCCTAGAGGCCTCCACCCTGTGCCACATCCAGCCTGCTGGGAATGGTGTGTCCTCTTCTGCCTAAGCAGTCACATGCTGTCAGGTACATACGTGCACAGCTTCACACAAACCCACAACAGCATGGGAAGCAAAAAACAGCTCCTGTCTGGTAACAAGAAAAAATAAAGCAGGGAGAAAAAAGGTACTGCTTGAGGTGGTTGTACAGCACCTCGCACATGAGCACTGATCTCAGCTGGTGACTGTGTGAACCCAACCAATAATCCCTACTACCACTCCCAATATCAATATTACTCTGAAAGCCAAGACTCTGTTTTTCCAACTACATAATCTAGCAAATTCAGGAAGAAAATCTGACTCTGCCATGCAGCCTGTATAGACCAGATTTTCTGCAAAGACCAATTATTTTTTTTTTAACTTACCCTTTTTGATAACCACTGAGAAAAACATTACATTTATCTGTAGGAAATGGGCTACTCCTGTTACTGCCTGGAGAAATAGAAGCACTTCATGCAATTAGGCTTTCCCCTGTGCAGGGTTATCTTTGTTTGAATGGGGCCATGAGTGTGTGTGTCCTCACCCCAGGATCTTGACATGGGGCTTTCCTTGTACACAGCTCCCTAAAATCCTGACATGGGAGAATCAAATGAGCACAGCTGGGACCCTGCAGCTATGGTGCTGCTCTAATTTGGCAGAACAAGGCAGCCTTGTACAGCCCATCCACTAATGAAGTCAGGGCGCTTTCCATCAACACTGAATCAGCCCTAATGTCCCCTAATGTCCCCAATGACAGCTCTGAGAAAAGCAATTTTCTCTTCTGCACTAGGTCAGAAGCAAATGTCTCACTTAAAAATCATCATTGTGACAGGACCTGATGTCATGGTCTTTCAGCCCCTTCTGAAAGATGGGTTTCACACTGGTAATGTTGGGGTCTGCCCATGGTGACCAATAGTCTGGACAACCTTCATTACTCAGAAATTCAAATCTGAGCATCCTCCTTTGAACTCTGCCTTCAGGGGTCAGGTCCTGAGGATCGTCCAAGTCCTCCACTTGGGTTCATGGGCTAAAACCAAAGGCAGGATTTGCCCTGACATAGCTTTAAGACTGGCTCCTCACACTTCACAGTTTGGCTACAAGCAGGAATTGTCCAGCAGAAAGAAATACTTACCTTGGAATGGTTTAGGGATGGTAAAAAGCAAATTTGTAAATGTTAAGATTTGTTGCTTTTCAACAGTTATTTCCCAGTGCCAGTGCTGGATCTGGTGCATTTGGTTTAGGAAGTTAATTGAAGAATGGTAAATATATATATTATGTATATATAGCTTGAAATTAATTATTTATGGGGCCAGCCTGATCAGTCACTTACTTTTGAAGCTCATTTTAATAGGTTTACAATATAGAGCGAAAGCAGAGCCAATGGCCTCTCTCAAACCAAATTCCTTCATACCCTGCAGAAAAAGATCTCATTCTTGATTGCAAAATATTTTAAAGTAAATTTTTAGTCATTCCAGAGATAGAGGAGTGTTAATGGGTTACTTACAGGCCTTCCTGGAACATGAGCACAGCAGGTTTCTGGTGCTCAGTGTAGAAAAAGGCTTCTGAGAATCTTCTCACCTGAGGGAGACACACACAAATTAAACCTAAGATCTGCTGAAAGGTAACAAGTGCCATCAGCCTAAGAACACAGCACTGACTATCAGGACCAGATTCCTTAGTGTTGACATTTAAAAAAAGTTCACTTCTGCTTCATTTTCCCAGCCCAGCACAAAGCAATTGTTGTTGCATATTTTGCTGCGAGGTAAGAATTCTCCCTTGACAATACATCAAAGTTTGGTTATCTGCATCTTCTAACTACTTTTCTACAAGCTGTCAAATTTACCATTTTCTCCTGTATTGTTAAAGTTGGGAAGATTTATTCCTTTCCCACTGTGCAAAGGCAGTAGTGGAGTGATTTATTAAATTAGAACAATTCATAATTGATCATCTCTTCTATGGGAACATCCACAGTGACTCTCAAACTACCACGACAGCAAAGGAAGTCTTATATATCAATCCAGAGGAATGAGAGTATCACAGTAGAAACACACCTGCCTATGTCATGATACTTAAAAACTGAGAGCTCTTCAAATCCCTTCATGGACATTAGATGTGTTCTGTGTTGGACAATCAATTACAAAAGAGCCAAGGATCTGAAGTGGCTGGCAGAGCACAGAGTGTGAAATAAGCTATTAAAAATTCAGTGCTGTCATCTGCCCTGGAATAAGCTTTGAGTTTAAATGAATCAAGCATAATATGCAATCAAATGTACTGAGCTGTTTAACTGCAGCCCATACATTCCTAATAATAATTGTAAAAGTGACCTCTGTTACAGGGACAGAAAGTGGCAGTGAAAAGCATATGTCAGAGCATCTCAGCATTTCCCTAAATCCCAGCTGTGCTTTAGCAAATGGCCTTACTAAACAAAGGATGAGCATCCCTTCAAAAGGACTGTGTCTTAACAGTATGGCTTTTCATTTAGGGATCTCAAACCATTTTCCAAAGGTGAAAAAGTGTAATTACACACAGTGTATATGGGGAGGAACCAGAGCATACAAACTTATGTAATTTGACAAAGGTCAAGAAGACAGTTGGCATCAGTCAAGGCTGGAAAAAACTAGAGGCTGAGATTCACCTTGCTGGAGATGGGAGCACACAAAGCTGGGTTCTTTGACTGAAAGCCACCCAGGTCCCCTCAGAGTCAAGGGAGACCTCACAGAATAACCAGAGGAGTTTCAGCATCAGGCACTCAGCCACCTCTTCCTGAATTTTATGCCCCATTTTTGCAAGCTCCAAGGGAGACTTGGTCTGGTCACTCTGACCTCCCCTGACTTTGACAGGAGTAGAACATAAGCTGAGGTGTCAATACCTACACTGCACACTCCTAATGCACGCAAGGTGAATCCTCCCCTTTTCTCCACTGTCCCTACTCTTATGATTAGATCAGACTTCGAGTTCAGCTCCGGTGATGTGCTGAGCTGGTGTCTGGTCAATAATCAAGAATGTCCTGATGGAAGACAGAACACTTGCTGAGCTAATCAGATAAGCAGATCTGACAACATTCGCTCAAATGACAAGTGGTTTTGTTCCTTCTTTATGACCAAGCACAAGAAGCACTTTCAACATCAAAAATATTAATATTTTGTTGTGTTCACTTCATTGTGAGAAAGGCAAATAGCTATATGTATGACAGTGAAGAAAACAAATCCATATTCCTTATGATAGTTTTGTGAAACAAGTTCAGATGAAATTGTATTTTTTTTATTTGTCACTGTGATGTTTGGGTTTTTTAAAACAAGTGTTTTTGATTTATGGATATCAATCAAGTATAGGTGACATATACCCCTTCCCACCCACCTCCTGTTCTATGTCTGATCCTGGTGTTCAAATTTACTCATTTTATGTAGGATCCTGGGTCACACAAACTCAACCATCTTCATACCAGAAACTGAAATCCAGAATTTCAAATCCTGGGCTCCCTTCCTCTTCAACTCTTGTGCTCACCCCATTTCAGGTAAATAGTCATAGAGGCAGAATTGGATTGGAAATATACATCCAAATAAATCTCTAATGTTTATCATGAGGTGACCATTACTGGACTTGCTTATAACTTCTTAAGATTACCCTTAGCATGTGATGTTCCTGAGTCAGATAAGCTGTGACTTCTGGATGGAGAGTTGCCACCTCCAGGAACTGGGTCCACAGGGCCAGGAGGTGAGAGCAAAGCCAGGCGAGGTCCTTGCTTATCTGTTCTGCTATCTTCTCTGGATTGCTCAGCAGCTGAAGGACAGAAATGAAATTATGAGATAAGAATGTTATGGAAAAGAATCAGTTCGTACATCAGATTAAGTCCTATTAGGAACAAGACCAACAAGAAAATTTTCTCTTGATTTAGGAATATTATTACTAAAGTTATCATCTTAAGTTATTTTACCCGATAAAGCTGGTGAGACATTTTATTTTTGTCTTTAAAATCACATATTTTAGTGCAAATGGTCTCAGCTATGCAATTAGAAAGCAAGAAGTGGGAAGAGAGAATTTTTTGCAGACACTTTACTGCAGGTGTAGTAACTGGGGGGAAAAAAAAAAACTAAGAGTGTGGGTTCCAAATAATCCACCAGATGGTGCTGGATGCTCTGAAATAATAAACCATGGCCAGACTCTGCTAGCAAAAGGAGTCCTGCCAGCCATGTCACATTAGAATACAGATGGGTGATTGAGGAAGAACCAAACAGGAAACCTCAAACTAAAGCACTGTGTCCTCAATACATGGTGAAAACAGACATTCCAGAGTGTGCTGTTGCCCATGTCCCACACTAGAACATGCTGGGTCTCTGTATGCTCTCCAGCTCTGTGCTAAAGCTCTGCAAGAAAGCAAAGTCTCTGCACACCAAACTTCCTCATTTCCCAATTTCATAGAATCATAGAATCCTAGAATGGGTTGTGCTAAAGATCTTCTTCCAACTCCCTGCCATGGGCAGGGACACCTTCCACTATCCCAGGACACTCAGAGCCCCATCCAACCTGGCCTTTAACATTTCCATGGATGGGGCATCCACAGCTTCTCCAGGCAACCTGTGCCTGTGTCTCACCACTCTCACAATAAAAGATTTCTACCTTATCTATATCTAATCTAAACCTGCCCTCTGTCAGTTTAACACCATGCCCACTTGTCCTAGCACCCAACACCCTTGTAAAACATCCCTCTCCAGCTCTCCTGTAGCCTTTTTAGGTACTAGAAGGTGTTAAATGCTCTCCCTGGAGTCTTCTCCAGGCTAAACAAACACAGCTCTCTTAACTTGTCAACTTGCTAATTTCTTTAATGAGAGACAGACATTGCATTTTACCTCCATGTTATTCACTGTGTCTCTCTTTTTTTTTTTTTTTTTTTTTTTTTTTTTTTTTTTTTTTTTTTTTTTTTTTTTTTTTTTTTTTGTTTTGTTTTGTTTTTTGTTTTGTTTTTGTTAGGACTGCATGCTAGCTGACAGCCTGTTTATTTTTCACATTTTATTATGCAGGTAGTTTCCAGGTTGGTGACACTGCAAACTAAGGCTAGATTAAAAACAAATTGTCTGTGTGTGAGAGAAGCAGAGAAAAATGTGGGTGGATAGAACAGATATTGTCATTGTGTTTACATTGTTTGGATGCTATCCTGTTTTAATGACTTGTCCAAAATGGCACAAGCTCCAGGACCCATTCTGGTACAGAAAAAATCAGGGGGATACTAGGAAACAAAAGAACCTGCTCAAACATTTCCCTTTGCAGAGTCAGGGCACTACTTTATTTATGGCATCCAATTTTATAGGCTGTATGTCAGTGTTAATTTTTTATTTGTTAAGTCAGTAAGCTGTTTCTTACATTATAAACTGAAAGTTCAGTCTTCAAGCAAGATGCATTATTCATTCAAGTCATCTTAGGAATAGGTGTGTGATGGCTATTTGTCCAGTTTAATGGTTATCAAATG
>WBNO01033443.1:0-44960 GCA_013400575.1 Peucedramus taeniatus
GGGCTGGCTGTGTTTTTGGGCTGGCCGTGTCCCTGGTGCCATTTTTGGCTATGTCCCTGGTGCCCCGTTTGTTTCTGGGCTGGCTGTGTTTTAGGCTATGTCCCTGGTGTCCTGGTTTTGGGCTGGCTGTGTTTTTGGGCTGGCTGTGTTTCTGGTCTGGCTGTGTTTTAGGCTGGCCATGTCCTTGGTGCCCCTTTTGTTTCTGGGCTGGCTGTGTNGGGAATCCCTCCAGGGGCTCAGGCTGCGTGCAGGCACTGCTCTGCTCACCTCCAGCATGTCAGGGGGGCTCCAGACCCCGTCCTGTGATCCCAACTGTTGTTTTTCCAAAATTCACGTTGCCCTAGAGGCCCCCAGGATGTGCCACGGCAGCCGTGGGAAGGAGCAAGAGATGCTCAGTGGGTGGAGGAGCTGGGGACTGGAACAGGCTGCCAGGGTGGAGTCCCTGTCACTGAAGGGCTCAGGGGGCACCTGGCTGTGGCACCTGGGGACATGGGCTGGGCTGGGGACATGGTTTGGGCTGTGGCACTTGGGGCCATGTTTTTGGGCTGGCTGTGTCCCTGGTGCCCTGTTTTAGGCTGTGTCCCTGGTGTCCTGTTTCTGGTCTGGCTGTGTTTTTGGCTGGCCATGTCCCTGGTGCCCCGTTTGTTTCTGGGCTGGCTCTGTTTCTGGTCTGGCTGTGTTTTTGGCTGGCCATGTCCCTGGTGCCCCGTTTGTTTCTGGGCTGGCTGTGTTTCTGGTCTGGCTGTGTTTTTGGCTGGCTGTGTTTTTGGCTGGCTGTGTTTCTGGGCTGGCTGTGTTTTTGGCTGTGTCCCTGGTGCCCCGTTTTTGGCTGGCCGTGTCCCCGGTGCCCCATTGTTGCTCCTGCTGACACTGTGCCGTTGCAGCGTGGATGCCGGGCCCGGTGCTGTACGGCAGCGCCATCGACACCAGCTGTGTGCTGTGGGAGAGGCGGTGCGAGCGCAGGGCAGCCTGCAGATACTACGACAATACCCTCTTCAGGCACAGGTAGGGACAGGGGCCGGGGCCGGGGGATAAATCCCCGTGCCGAGCGCTGGGAACACCCCGGCACGCTCCCCGCCCCTGGGCCGTGCGGCTGGGGGTCGCTCCAGGACGGCTCCCGTGCCTGGAACAGCCCCCCAGAGTCCAGGGGTGCTCTCAGGAACATCCCCGTGTCCCTGACCCGCCCTGTCTGCACCCCACAGGTACCTGGGGCTGCAGTTCTTCTTCGAGGTGGGCGCCTTCCTGTGCTTCGGGGCCGTGTATCTGATCCTCAGGAAGCAGGAGAGGGAAGGCAGCCAGGCAGAGGGGGCAAAGGCAGAGCCAGAGAAGGAGAAGCTGGCGGGGAACTCCGCAAAGAGCCCGGAATCCAAAGTGTGACGGCGGGATGGGAATTGAGATCCGTGCTGGGGAGAGTCAGCCCGAGCTGTGCGGGGTGATGCCTGGAGTGACAGGCCCGGGGCTGCTGCCTGCTCTCCTGGCTGGGATGGACTCCTCCTGCAGTGCAGCCGGTGCCTCCGCATGGATCAGTCCTCACTCTTTAACCCGTGGACTCTGCAGCCTCCTGCAAAGCCGTTTTTTGTGTCCTGCAAAGCAGTTTTTCCTGCTGGCTGTGTCAGTGACACCCGCACTGAGCAGTAGCCATAAACCTGAAGGCTTTTTTTGGTTTTTAATAAATTGTTTTTAAGAAATGGTTTTGTACTGAACCTGCAGATCTCTGTGACTGATGTTTATAATTCTCACTTTCTGTGTTGTCAGCACTTAGTTTCTGGTGGTCAGTGCTCGAAGCACGTGGGAGTTCAGGTGCATTCCTGGTTTGCAGCTCAAGGGCAGAACTTTTCCCAGGCTTGCAGGATCAGAGGACGAGGTTGGAGCCCTCTCCAGACTGGGTAGAGCTTGTGGCTAAACCATCAGAGCCCAGCCCTGGGCTCCCTGAAGGGGGTTCTGGCTGTAATTATGGGGTGGAAGCCCAGCCAGTGCTATTTTGGTTCAGCTGCCTCTGTTTCCTGCATTCTTCCCACCCAGAGATGAATTGTGTTGCTCCTACCACCAGCGAGCAGCCACAGCCACTGGGTAACTTTGTCATTTTTGGCTCCAGGGTGGAATTCAGTAGAGAAAACAAAACTCATAAGTTCAACCCAAATATGCAGAAAAGAAATACACAGAGGGGGGAATTCACTCCCTCCTCCCACCCTGGCAAATATCCTCTGGGAAAGGCTGGGAGTGCAGAGAAGTGAAAGGAGAAGGGCTGTGCTGAAGTGACTGAATTTAGCAATTTCCCCACACTGCTTGCCCAGCCATCTGAGGGACCCAGTTACCTCAGGGCAGACTGGGAGGTTGGTTGGAGTTTTTTAGGGGTTTGGGTTGGGTTTTTTTTCCCATTTCTGTGCAGTGCTTTGTGTTGACTGAGTCGAGAGTTTACAGCCCTGCTCAGGGTACCAGGAAGTGATGTCTGCCTTCAGAGAAGGTTCTAGAAGGCAGAGGAGTGCGTGGATGCTGCAGGGGTGTAGGTGCAGCCATCAAGGGAAGGACGAGTAGCATTTGCTCACCACGACCTTAGGCAAACCAAAACTGGGAGAGTTTTGCTCTATCCTCTTTTCCAAGGCCCAGCCAGGCAGCATCTGTTGCTAAAGCAGCAGGAGAGGGATGGGGATGAGGTTCTTTGGGCAGGAGCAGGGAAGAGATGGGTGGTTCCAGCCCAGGAATCTGTGGCATCCCCGGAGAAGAAGGTTCTTTCCTGGCTGAGCACAAGCCTTGGCTCCCAGGCGCTGTCCTGCCGTGCTCAGCCTCATCCCAGGCACCCTGAGGTACTTTCCACACCACAACAGACAAACAGCAGCACAGCTTGCTCGTGGGGAGCTGCTTTGCCAGCAATCTGCCAGGATTCCATTCCCTGCCCCTGGAAGCGTGCAAGGCCAGGCTGGACAGGGCTGGGAGCAGCCTGGGACAGTGGAAGGTGTCCCTGCCATGGCAGGGGGTGGGATGGGATGAGCTTTAAGGCCTTTCCAACCCAAACCATTCCATGGTTCTCTCCCCAGTCCCTGTGCAGCCTCTCTGAAAGCCCCTGGAGGCACTGAAAGCAGCGCTTCCATGTACAGAGAGGAGGGGGAAAGGGGATAACTGCACCCTTTCCCAAAACAAGCAGGGGGTTTAATTGCCCGTGGTGCTGCTGCGGCTGGCAGACAGGCTGCACATCCCTCTGCTGCCTGCTTGGGATCCTGCTGGGTGCACAAGGGGCCTGCAGGGTGGCCTGGCCAGCTCACTCCCAGCCCCTTCCCCCTGCTGCACCTTCATTTTCCACTTGGAAAACTCCCATCACACCGCGGAGGGGTCTGGCTCAGGCAGCGCACGAGCTGGCACAGCTGGAATTCTCCCTTCCCTCTTACCCCTCCAGCAGAGGACAGGTCCCTGTGGATAAACATCCAAGGCACCTGCAGGCTGTGTCTCAGCTCTAGGCCTCTGCTTTTGCTCCAGTAATTTCCATCAGTTTGGGCTGGAGTTTCTACAAAGAGAAATAACCCCCCATTCCCCCATCCCCTCCCCTTTCAACGCGGTTGAAAGGGACGGGCTGGCCAGGGAGGATTAAAGAGGCAGTTTGGAAAGGCTGCTCCCACAAAGCCCAGGGAATTTGAAAGGGGAGGGAGCAGCAGGAGCAGCGTTTGATGCAGAGCAAGGGGCAGGCAGGTAGGAGGGCTGCAGAGGAAGGAAGAGAAGGAAGGGGCAGCAAAATGCACCCTGTGCTGTTTGCCAGGCTGTCCCCAGAGATCTCCCCTGCAGAAACAGCCTGGAACAGAATTCACAGAGCACTGAAGGGTACAGCTTGGGCACCAGCCAGGAATTGCATTGGGGGGGTTAACAGGAGCTAATCCAGCTGGGCCAGAACTCCGTGGGCTTCCTGGAACTGGAGCACAGGATGTTTTCATGCAGCACTTTGTGGTACCAGGGGTCACAGACCCGGAGGCAGAACGGTGCCTTCCAGGCTGCTGAGAATTGCACAGGGTCAAGAGAAGGAATTAAAACTGCAGGGAAGGACCCAAAGCACTTAGGGGGCCAAGAGCTGCTTTAGAGCCGAGCACAGTCCAAATTCTTCTGGAAAAAGAGCAAAGCTGAAGCTTTTAAATCACCCTCGGTGCGTTCAGCTCAGCCAGATCTCCCCCTGCAGTGCTCCTGGCCACTGCTGCAACCAGACCCAGAGGGTTTCTCCTGCTTTGCTGCTGGTTTTCCAGCCCCAGGTGGGCTCAGTGGCTGTTTGCAGGGGGCCAACAAAGCACGAATCAAAACCCACTGGAAGCTTCTCTTCAAACTCACTCCAGCTGCCTCTGGCAACCTGAAGTCTGCTCCCAGCAGATGCTCGAGGAGGAGACACCGTTTGCAGCCACAAGACAAAGAATTGCTGTGCCTGGGGCTGAATTGTTGTGCCCAGAGCTGTGGGTGGAATCCAGCCCCCAGGCTGGGGAAGGGGAAGGCAAACAACCCATAGATGTTACACTGAAGCTCAGGAAAGTCTGGGAAGTTCCCAGAGCAACACTGAAAAGATGAGCCGAGGAATCACTGAAATGCTACCAGTTAAAGCCACGATTCCCAGAACCTGGAGGTTTCCAGGGATCTCAGGAGGGGAAAACAGAGCAATCAGGCAGCTCCAGACCCAGCTCAGCCCTGGAAAGATGCTGAAGAAGGGACTCGTCCACGTGCAGCCACTTGGATGGGGATGTCATGGATTGTCTCATACAGATCACATCAAACATTTCATTTCTCCTTCGGGCAAGCACCTGTCCCAGCTGGGGAAGCTGTGCTGCCTCCTGACTGAAGGAAGGATTTTGACCCTGTCCCACCTTGTTCCCACAAGCCAATTATCAGCCAGATGGAATTATGCAGAGAGGAGAAAAAGGAGGAAAAACAGGCTTAATTGGAAAGCTTCAGCCTCAGAAGCTGCAGGTAGTTTGCTGCCTACCCAAAAGGATTTATCTACAAGAATCTCACCAGGGTCTGTCCTGTCTCTAGGACTAATCAATATTTTAATTAATGACTTGGACAATGAGAGAAGCAGGAGCTAATAAAATTTCTGCTTACGGCCGCGAGTGCTGTGGATGGCAGGATTGGAATCCAAATCATTCACAGCAGAAATGGTGTGAAATGGATAATGCTGGGATTTGAAGAGCAAAACAGTGGTGCAGGGGAAGGAGGGCAGGGGTGCAAAGTTTGCCCCGTGAGAAAAGGGATGTGGCAGCAGCTCATCATGGAGCAGAAGAGTTTGGGGCTCGTATTGTCCCTTTAAATTAAATTGGCATTCACCACAATTCTCTGGCTGTCCTGTGAGGGGAAGATACGACCCCTTGCACCCGGAGACATAAAATTATCTCCCCATATTGCTGAATTGAGTGAGTTTCCTTGCTTATTGCCAAGTGCATCTCCTCCAGTTGTGCCCTCTCGAAGGTCCAAGCAAACAGAGCGGAGTAAATCAGGAATTATCTCCTGTGCTTAGAGACAGGTCGAGAAATGATTACTCCTGAAATATGGAATTCATCTTTGGGGCTTAATGGACTTGCAGTGGAGCTGCAGGAGCTGGCTGCTAAGGGTCCTGAGGTGGTTGTGGCCAGGGAAGAGCATCCTTTATCCTGCAGAGGTGATGAGAGCTGGCGCTGCTCAGCCCGGCCCAGCCCAGCCTCATCTGGTGCTCCCAGGGTGCTGAAGGACAGAAGTGCTTCCACACAGTGCTGATAAAGGATTTTAACCCCTCTCCCCTCACTTTTCAAGCTAGAGTGGCATTTGCTGAAGAGACCAGAACCTGAGGTGGTTCCAAGCTGTGCACACTGGTGCAACTTTCTGAGCAAACTCGGAAAAAAATAACTTTCCCTGGATAAAGTTGCTATTGAATTCTTCTTGCTGTTAAAAAAGGCTTCCCTTCCCACCCTCCCCATCTCCTGTTTGTCCCAGTGCCATGACCTAATCCCACACTGGGCGCTGAATGTGTCCCAATTGCACTCATGAAGCTTTGGGTCTCTGAGCTCATCTTTCTTCCCCCTCCCCCCAGTTTCTGACTTCTTGGAAGTGCAGGAGTGCTCTGGAGCAGGGGCTGGGCAGAAATCATGAGATATTCCAGAATCTGTGGCCTGGGAGGTGGGAAATGCCTGTGTGTGAAAGCAGTGCAGGAGCAGTGAATCCAGGAGGATGGGGATGGCATGCTGAGAAATGGAGACACTGTTGATGGTGATCAAACTGGGAACACTGGGAAAACTCAATTCCCAGCGTGCCTGATGGGGTACAGCCACCACAACCCTGAGACAGGATGGGTCCATGCCCAGCCCCAGAGGAAGGAGATGGCAGCAGCTGTAAAAGCCAAAAGAAGCATGATTTTAAGGCAAAAGACACCAGCTACACACCCCTTTCCAAAAACAATTTGTTATTGCAAACGAAGAGGAGTTGAGGAAAGATGGAAAGGTCTCACCTGGCCTGAGGATGTTCAGGCACACAAGGGTTTCTCTGGGCCCTGCTGCTGCGACAGGCAAGCCCAAAGGAAATCACAGCCTCCCAGTTTCCTGGAAACTAGGAAAAAAAAAATCTGTGGTTAACAGCTGGAATGTTGATCCCTGCAGTCCCAGCTGCAAAGTTTCCTGCATATCTCATTCCTCAGGGGAGCCATTGCAGGAGATGCTGTGGGAACAGAGGATACAGGAGTCAGCAGTGCCCAGAACAAAGCTGGGAGCCTGAGGCAGCTCCAGCCGGGTGTCCATGCAGGGAACAGCATCCCAAAGGGGCTGGCAGAGAGATAATCCCCATCACAGGGCAATCCTTGGGTGAGAACAAGGCTGCAGCCCTGCCAGAGGGCAGGGTTAGCTGGCATCTGGGGAAGGGATCCTTCCCTGGCAGGATGGGCAGGCCCTGGCACAGGGTGCCCAGAGCAGCTGGGGCTGCCCCTGGATCCCTGGCAGTGTCCCAGGCCTTGGCAGGGGTGGAACAAGGTGATATTTCAGGTCCCTTCCAGGCCAAGGCAGAATCTGTGATTTCTGTTCTGTGATTCTCAAGGGCAGGGCCCCTGGAGCAGATGGAGAATCACAGGATCACAGGATCCCACATCTCTGGACAGCCTGTTCCAGTGTCCCCCACCCTCATCACAGAAATTCTGCCTCGTTTCTAGTGGTGATCTCCCCTCCTTCAGTTCCAAGCCACCACCCCTTGTCCTGTCACTCCTACAAACCCCGTCCCCGCTTCCCTTTGTAGGTGACTGCAGGAGTGGGAGCCCCTCACCAGGGCACTCCCATGACCCCAGGCTGTCCCAGGATGCTTCCCTGCTCCCTGCCCCGTGCTGCTGGCCCCAGCAGCCTCCAGCAGAGGTGGTGGGGACAGGAAGGAGCTGCAGGTTGAGTGGCTGTCACAGCCAGGATGGATGGGGCGAGCACCACTGCTCTTCTGCGGGTATATAAATCAAGCCAAGGAGAAATGGGAGCCTTCAAGGGGATGCCAGGCGAGTCAGAGGAGGGTGGGAATAGTACCAATGTCACCAGGGTGGGCAGAGGAGCAGCAGAGGTGCCAGGGGATGGAGGGAAGCCTGGTGTGCCCAGGAGCTCAGGGGGCACAGACCCTTCCTGCTCTCCAGAGCCCAGCTCCTGTTCACCAGGACCACACCAGCTCTGGGAAAAGCTGCTGGACAAGCCTCAAAAGGGTTTTGTGACTGTGCCTTCTCCCTGCTCTTCAGGCAGGCTCCTGGGCCTTTGTCACACAGCCCTCAGCAAGTGGCCCCCGTGTCCTCACATTCCTCTGGCTGCTGTGGTTTAGTGCAGAGAGAGCTCTGGGGCTTCAATTCTGAGACTGACAAATGACAATTCCACTTCCATGCTTCTCTTCCACAAAGGGGAGAAACGAGGTGTAGGATTCCTACTTTCTGAGGGAGGAAAATTAAAACAAATAATTTAAAAAAGAAGAAGAAATGAGATGGTTCTGTTGTGCCTGGCTCCCTGGGAATCAGCTCCTTCCCAGTCACACAGGAACATCCCAGCAAGGATTTGGGGCTGCTGCTGCTGCTGGGGGCAGCTGCTCTCTGCCATGCAGCTCCCTGCACTTCATCCCCCTCAGACTCCTCCAGACACAGCAGTAATAACTGAACTCAAAGTCCCGAAGCCAGGAATAAATCATGACACGGGTGACACTTGTAATTGAGACTTTCTTAATTGCTGTGTTTGATTAAAGAGAGCTGCCGGCTTTGTGCATGAAAGGCAGAGGCTCCAGAAACCCGGGGTAGGAAGAAAAGAGGATAAGAAGATGATGGGAACAGAAAAACACGAGATCAAGGAGAAGAAAGGCTCTGGAGAAATCTTGTTGGAGTACCAGAGATAAGGGAGACAAAAATAGAAAGAGTGGCTTCACTTGTGACTACATCCATGTTTATTTCTGCCCTTTTGGGGCAGAAATACAGGGATTTGTGCTCTCCTGGTGTGAAATGCAGCAGCTATTTAGCACCACAAAGCACCAAAGATAAAGGCAGCATATCAAAAAGAGCTAACGGGGAAATTGCTTTTTTTTTTTTGTTGAAATAAGCCCAGGGAAATAGGAAAACGTTTCATTAGAAGTTTGCTGGCTGCAGGAGGGCCATGCTCCAAAGAGCCAGGAGCTGCACCCTGCGAGTGAGTGCCAGGCGTGGCTCCTGCCTCTGCAGCTCCCCCAAGGTCAGGGACACATCCCCGTCCCTCTCAGGGGCTCTCCTGCCCCAGCCTGTCTTCCAGGGATATTCCTGACCCCTGCGAGTGGCTCCGGGGGAAATCCAAAGTATTGATGGCAGGGAGACAGCAAGCACAGAGGAAAGGACGAGAGGAATGAATGGGGAAAGATTCCCGTTTTGGAGGGGAAATTCCTTCCTGGGGCCTTATTCCCTCCTGAGAGGCTTTTTGGCAGCCCAGGCGGACAAAGCTCGGGGAGCAGAGAGGGCCCAGCTTTAGGAAGAGCACAGCCAGCACAGGATATGTGCACTCTCCTCAGGCTTGACTGTGGTCCATGGTTTTCCTCATTTCCAAAGGAATTACCCAGAGCAGCAGCCTGGCTCTGTCCTGGTTGGATGGGTGTGGATAGGAATGGCAGCGATGCTTAAAGGCTGCAAGGGTGAGCCTGGCTTAGGTAAATCCTCCATCCTGGACAGGTTTTTTTCCAACTCAGGTGACTTTTTTGTCTTTGTATGAACTCCTTAGCACTGACCTCATTGCCCCCAGGTGGAAGCTGGAGGTTTGGTGATGCTGCAGGAATAAAAATAGTCCATTTCCTCCTGCTTCCATTGCTGTCCTGGCTCCAGCCAGCCCTGAGCAGGTCTGCTCTGAATGAAAATAATATCTCTGCTGTGGGAAAGAGAGGAGAAGGAGAAATCCTGGTGCAGCAGGGGCTTGCAGGGAGCTGGGCACTGGGCCACGCTGGGGCAGGCCAGCTCTGACACTGGGGGTTTCCACAAATAAATGCACAAACAGTCCCAGCTGCAGGCAGCATCTTCAGCTGCCCCCTGAGAGGCTGCCTCGCACTGACTGAGAAAGGGGCTTTCAGTGTACTCTCGGTGCACTACAAAAGTTTCAGATGGGAGGAAATTTGACCCTAAGAAATCTTTGCCTTGAGCTAAAACAGCCTGAAGAGTGTAAAATTTGGAGTACTGTGTAAATACCTTTTTTTTTTTCCTTCTCTTTAAAAAACCTTCAAATCCATGATGTGGTTTTAGTGAAAAACAGCTCCCCAATAATAATCTGCAGCACAGGCTCATGAAACTTCCAGACTCATTAATTTAGAGAATCATCACAAAAAAAAAACACCTGGGGTTTGGTGATTTCTAATGATTTCCTTTGTGAACAGAGAGTCAAACTGAGCTGCTTCATTCCTACAGCTCCCAGTTGCTTCCCCCTGATGGTTTTCTCCCCGCATCACTTGTGCCTGTCTCTCTTTAAGCTGTGACAAATGTGAGGGCTTCTGGCACAGACAAATGGTGCATCACACCTTGGGAAAGCTCGAGAGCATCTTCATTTTGTTCCTGCTGTCACACGTCCCCAGCCTCCCTTCCTGTGACAGCAGTGAATTTCAGGGCTGGGTTTGGAGATCCGTGATCCTTCTGGGAAACAGCACAGTTTCCAGAAGCAGCACCCTCCTGGCCTCTCCACACCTCAAGGGGCTTAAGAAAGATGGGGACAGACATTTTGGTAGATCCTGTAGTGAGGGGACAAGTGGGGAGGGCTTTACATGAAAAGAGGGATGGTTCAGACCAGATATGAGGATTTTTTATGCACAGGGTGCCCAGAGAGGTGGTGGCTGCCCCTGGACCCCTGGAAACATTCTAGGAGAGGCTGGACAGCCCCTGAGCAGCCTGATCCAGGGGAAGGTGTCCCTGCCCCTGGCTGGGCTTTCCCAGGAGCCAGGGCATGCTGTGACTCCAGGGTTGCTGCAAGCTGCAGTGCAGGAGCTGTGCTCCCTGTGCCATCCACCCGGCTTTATTTGCCCTCTCCAGGCGTGCCCGGACCTCTGGGTGATCTCTGCAGGGCTGGCACGGAGAGGAGGGGACAGAACAGTGGCACTGTGCCCCTTCTCCCCTTACAGCTGCGCTGCTGGCTCCAGTTTCAGCATCTCGCCCCAAGGACAGCCCAAAGGGAGCTCAGGTGACAGCAGCGAGAATAATCAGGGGCCAGGAAAACAGGAGCTACTGGGAAGCAATCGGTGTCATTGGAGAGGAGACAATAGCAGTTTCAATTATGCAAAAGGTCACTGCCAAGGGGGAGCACGGAGCTTCCAGCAGAAGGCATGGCCTGAAATTACAGCAAGGACAGCCAGGCTGGGCATTTCCAGCTGCCGGGACACAGCCCGGGGCTGAGCAGGGAGGGAGAGAGGCAGGGGCTCGGTCAGCATCAGCCAGGAGGGGCTTCATGGCACTGACCCTTTTTTGGGGATGCTCTGCTGTGAATGAGCAGCTCAGGGGCCCTGAGGGAATCCTCATCACACGTACTGGCAAAAGTGGGTTTGATATGAACTTGGAAAAACTCAGCTGAACAAAGCTCAGTGGCAAGGGGTGGAACACACAGAGGGAAATCAAGTTAGGATCGATTTAGAGGGATTTGCACAGAGGCTGAAGGCACAAAAGGGAAAAGAACCTCAGCCCTGCTGAGTGGAGCCCCTCACTGCCCAAATCCTGATGGAGCTGAGCTGGGGCCAGCTCCAGTCTTGGTCTCAGACTTGGACAGGGATTTCTGCCTAAATGAGTTACTACGGGGATTAATTAGTGCTAATTCAGAGCCTCAGCAAGGATCTGTTGGGCACAGAGGGCCTCTCTCCCCTGGGCAAAGAAGGATCTCTCAGCCCTGGGTAAGGAATCTCAAGCCCTGGGAGATGTCCCTGCTCCGGGGGAGATCCCACTGCTGAGCAGGGAGAGCTCCAGGAAGGCTCCCCAGGCCAGCACATCCATGGGATGGAGCAGCTGGGCTGTGGACAAATTGCATCCCGTGGGAAAAGCCAGCATGAGGCTCCTGGTACCCACAGCTCTTTATTCCTTGGTGAAGGAGTCCTGGAGAAGCCCTGGGACTTGTTATTCCCGTGATCCATGTTCCAAGCCCTGTGGGGCCACTCCCCTGCTTTGGGGCATTCCTGGAGGAACTCTTGGTCCCCCAGCCCCCCAAACTGGCCAGCCCCGTGTGTGCTGTGAGCAGCCAGGAGCTGAACACCCCACACTTTGGGGGAAGTGCTAAGGGGAAAAGGCTGCCCTGGAGCCGGGAGTTTCTGTCAGCTGCAGCTGCACTCCTTGGAAAGTAACTCTGCAGTGATGGATCTGCTCCTTGTCCAGGCTCTGAAAGAACAGGGAGATAAATGGGAGAGGCTGCGGGGAAGAGTGATGGGAATGATCCAGGAGCTGGAAAAGCACGTGTGAGTGTGAGAGATGAAAGCAGCCCCGGCGTAGAGATTAACCAGCAAAGGTTAAGAGGCTGCTGAGCTGCTCCCCAGTGAAGACAGAGGATGGGAAGGGATCTCAAACGCTCCTTGAGCTGGAGTTCAGGAGCTCACAAAGGCTCTGGATGGGACTGCTGGGGTGTCCTGTGCAGGGCCAGGAGCGGCACTCGCTGATCCCCATGGGTCTGTTCCAGAGAATTCCACGGTTATTTGGAGGGGACCTGGCTGGCACAGGCTGAGGAGAGCCAGCAATTAAAAAAAAAAAAAATAAGGCAGCATGGCTAATTGCAGGTTGGGAATTCCAGCATGGAGACCTCCCCCTGTCCCTCCTGCTCCTCTCAGGGTGCTTTGGGCCAGGACCAAAGCTGGAAGCTAGGAGTGAGAGAAATGCTGCCTGGAGGAGGGATTTCCATGAGGAAACCCAAGGGAATGGCACAGACAGCAGCATGATGTGGGGCAGGACCTCATGCCTGCTTCACCCCGGAGCCTGGGGGGCCCTGGCATGGGCAGGAGCCTGGGCAGAGGGCAGAGCTGGGGGAAATGAGGAGTGAGGAGAGTGATGGATGTGCCCAAGGATCCTGCTTGGCCCTTTCCCTGCTGCCAGCACCACCTCCCTCTTCTTCCTGTTGGAAATCCCCCAACCTGGCTCCAGCCCAGGGGATTAAAGAGCCCCACAGCAAGGTCCTGCTGTGGGTTCAATGCAGAGGGGTCACCTGCCAGGCTGGCATCTTTCAGCCAGCATTCATTGCTCTGCTTCCTCTTTTTGCAGCTGGCATCCTAGTTTGGAGCCAGCCCAACCACTCTTTTTCTCTGCACCTGAAGCTAAACCAGGAAAGGCAGAGCACAACTTTGCTCTCAGCTTCCCAACCAGCTCTTGACTGTGTCCATCGTCCATTAAAATGGAGATAAAACCAAAAAAAAAAAGTCATTAGCAGTTTAGCAGAGGGTCAGAAAGCAGGTTATTGACTTGCTTTATCACAGCTCCAAAATCCTCCTAAGAATAGAGCACTTTAGATTAATTGGGGGGAAAATGGATTGGAAAGTTGCAATTAAGTTGATGTCGTAATTTTTTGGGGAAAAAAAACAGGTGTTCTGCCACAGCTGTAGTTCTCTCCCTGGCTTTAATTGGCATCCCAGTCCCAGTTGTCTGTATTGATAAAATGCTGTCCATTAAAAAAAATGTATCATTAGCATTGGTTTAAAAGGTACGAACATTTTAAAGGAAAAAAAAATTATTGAAACCCAGAAAAACTTTGACACTTTTTTTCCTTTACCCTTTCAGAAGTTTGGGGTAATTGTCTCAGCTCATTGCAGGAGTGAGGGAGACAAGTCTGAGGTCCTGAGGGGTCCCTGGGGCTCAGGGGATGCCACAGTGCTGGGCACAGAGGAACTCGGGGCACTCGGGGTGGGAAAAGAAGGAAAAACTGAGTTTCTGCCCTTCTAATAATGTTTTTGGTTGATTACAGCCAAAAATCCTTCACTGCATTTAGATTAGAGGAGTGAATTTGGAAGTGTGGACCCTCATAACTTCAGGCTGGCAAAGGGCAATTCCCTCAGCTTGCCCTGAGCTTTCCCAAGGGCTCTTGCTGAAATTCCCCATCTCAGCAATGCCACCACTTCTTCTTGGGTGTTTGTACCCTTCAAACCTCTCTGCACAGGCTTCAGATTCCCCTTTGCCATCACTCACTTGAGCTTTTCATATTTAACTCCTCTGATCTTCCCCCAATAAATCACTGCCTCCCAGCCCTTCATCATTTTCAGCGCTGTTCCCGAATCCCTTCGGGATGCTGACGCCCAAAGTCAGGCACTGAGGTAATTAATGGGTGGCAGATCCCTGCCAGGGCCGAGCTGCACTCCTGGAAACAGCCTGGGGAGTGCCAAGGAAAGGGAAGCTCGGCTCTGGGGGCCGGATGGGGCGGCCAGGCCTGTCTGCAACCTGAGCAGTGAGAGGAGGAGAAGGAGCCCGTGCTCCTCTGGGAAGGGCACGATCCCAGAGGCTGCAGATCTGGATATGGGCTCTCTGGGCCCCACAAATCCCACTCAGACCTGCCATGCTGAGGGAGCACAGAGATGCTTTTTGGTGTTTTTTACAACACCACTCAGGCTGGATGCCTGACCAGACTTCCCCTTCCATAACCCATCCATGGAGTGATTCCCCTTCTCCAAGTCACACCCACCTCTTCCTCCCCCAGAAAGAGAGGAGGGAGCTCAAAGCAGGGCTGAGCAATGTGGCTGAGGAATGAGGGGGTGTCACCTCTCTCTGCAGGGTCAGGAAAGGGCTGAGGACACTGGAATGGACACTGCTGAGAGGAAGATTTATTAACCTCTTGTTCCCTTCTTTCTTCTGTGCTTCTGCATCACTTCCAAAGGAGAAGAGTTGCAGGTGCTGATAGCACCTGGCTTCTCTGATTTGCTGAGAGCTGCTGGGGAAAGGAAGCAGAGATAAAGGGAGCTGCTGTCCCATGGGGATAGATCCTCTGGGGACACAGAGCATTCCCACAGAACTCTTCCCAGAGAATCTGAGGCTGCCCCTGGATCCCTGGCAGTGCCCAAGGCCAGGCTGGACACGGCTTGGAGCAGCCTGGGACAGTGGGAGGTGTCCCTGCCATGGCAGGGGTGGCACTGGGTGGGCTTTAACCTCCAACCCACACCTTTCTAGTGGGTTCATTGAGGAAATTTCCTGTAGCAGAGGCTGCTGGCACTTTCATGACAAAATTACATGTAATTATGTAAACCTGCCAGTGTCCCCTCATGTCCCTGTAAGTTTCCCACTGCCACCCCGAGCTGTGTGCCCCCTGAGGAGCACGGGAGGAGGAACATGTGGGTGCAGATGGTTTTTGTATGGATAGGGCTGGTGACCTTGCTCTTGACAGCTCTGCAGGCATGGAGCCCCTCTGGGCTCAAGCTAGCACAGAGAGTAAACTTGAGAGACACTGTGTGGAGCAGTTATGCTGCTTTCTGGTAAAAGGGAGCTGGAAAATGTCCTCAGATAACAGCAGCCAAGAGAAAACTTGGTGGAGAGGTCAAGGACGGGGGTTTGTGGAAAGTGAAGGCATCCACAGAGGCTGAGCAGGTGTGAGTAAGGATGCAAGGCCAAGAACAGCCAAAAAAACACAGCACACTGGAGAGGGCTGTGGGAGAGCTTTGGGGATTTTTGTAGTTTCTAAGCACTGTGCAAGGACTTTGCCTCCAATATTTAAGCAGAAAGCCAGGGATGTTTAGGAGGACCTCTTGTGCTTGGCTCTGCTTGCTCCCCCCTTTCTGCAGCTGACTCTCAGGGCACCAAGTCCAGTGAAATAAAAGGATCCTGGCTAAGAGAAATCCAGCCTCAGCAACCCGATATTCAGCAGGAAAATAACCCTCAGGGGGTCTGAAACCCTCTGATGCTCTCTGGGCCAGCAGTGGTGGGGTCAGGGCCAGGAGGGCTCTGCTGTAACCACCCTGGGACAAACCCTGTGTCCTCACCCCCACACCCAGCAAAGAGAGGGGCTTGGCAAGGCAAGGGTGGCACGTCAGGAGCACGCCAGCTCTCCATCCATCTTCCCTGGCCTCAGGAAACAAACAGCAGAGCAAATATTGCCTCCCTGTCAAAGCTGGCCGGGCGCTGTGCTCCTGTTTGCCTTGTGCTTTTCCAGGAGTGACGTCCCGTGACATCAGGGAAGGTCTGACACAGAACAGGACAGGCCTGGGGCAGCGGGAGGGGGTCCTGGGAGGGGATAAGCAGGGCACCTCAGCTGGAGGGAGGCAAGGAAGGAATAATCATCCATCCTACAGAGTGTGTGGTGTGGACACAGCTCGAGGCAGCCCTTCCCAGAGATTCCCACTACAGCTCCAGATTTAGGAGCCTGTTCTGTCTGCCCATTGGGAACACCTGCTCTGAGGGGAGTAAGGAGGCAGGAGATGTGCCTCACCTCCCGGGCCTGGTGAGCTCAAGCCTGAGGAGATCTCATTTAGCTGTTTCCTCTCCCCTCTTTCCCCCGGCGTCTCTGCACTGTAAGAGCCTCACAGCACCTGGTGGCTTTTTCCTTTACTCCAGATTGAACGTCGTGGAAAAATCCAAAGTAAAACCTGTTCACAGCTCTGGGGATGGAAGCTGCCAGTGTGGAGGAGGAGCCTGCATGAGTCCTTGCAGGAGTGGGTGGCACCCAGCCCTGCCAGCGAGTGGAGGATGCAGGGCACCTCTACCCCACAGGGGGCCTGCACTCGCTGCCTTAACACCACAGCCTAAACACTTGGCTCCCAAGACCCCTCCCGATCTCCTGATTTCACAAGGGAGCACCATTTTCCACTAAAAGTGCTTTCTTTTGCTGGCGTTCCCCGACCCTGAGCCAAATTTCTCCTTTCTCTGTGTGGAGAGCTCTGTGGGTAGCAGGACCTGCTATGGAAATGCTCCTGTCCTGGCAGGATCTGAGTGTCCAGGGGGCACTGGTGGCACTGACAGCTGTGCTGTCCTTGAGCCCATTTTGGGACACCACACAGCTAAGAAACCAAGCCAGACACACACAGCCCTTCCCCCTGTCCCGACAGTGTTTGACCAGGACAAACCTGGCTCCTGTCACCGAGGAGAGCAGCAGCTCCCGGGCACTCTGCTGTTTGAGTTTGACCAACACCCGCAAGTGTGACATCTCAGCTCCTTAACCCCCGAGCTGCTGCAGCCAGAGCTGTGCCTCTGGGTGCTCTAGGGGCAGCCTGGGCTCCTGGCTGAAGCAGAGCCATGGATTTGTAGAGCCCGGCAGTGCATCATCCTCACTCCCCGCCGATGAAGCACGGGGCTGTGCTTTGGGAGAAGGTGGCTTAATCCTTATCAACCGAGGAGAATTCCATCAAACAAGCGGCAGCGGTGGAAATGGAAATGCGGAGATGCATAATTCATGGCAGAGAGGACACATTTAATAGGTGTGCTCAGCGGCAGCCCGGCTCAACACCTTGTTCTCCATGCCGGAGATGATGTCGGGTCACTCGGGATCAGCTCTTTGTTCTCCAGGGCTCCATCTGCCATCCCGAGCTCGGTGCCCACAGCCACTTGCAGCCCTGCTCGGTGCCAGAGAGAAAAGGGCTTATTTACACATAAATGAGGGAGGAAATATCCACAACACATCCCAGGGTTCGAGGTCTTATTGGCAATTTCCTTCCCTACTTTGCAAAGGGCGAGATAACCTCGGTGTCTCCCGCCCAGGGCAGGAACCTGAACCTTCCTGATCCCATCGCAGCTTTATTATAAAACAGCTTTATTATAAACAGCTTTATTCAGGGTCTGGGATGTGCAGGGGATGAGAACCTGAGCAGACCTGATCCCATCCCAGGAACAGCTTTATTTAGGGTGTAATTCCCACCCGGCTTCCCAGTTCCCTCTCTGGGGTTCCTAAACAGCCACTGCCATTCCAGAAATGCAGAGGGCTCCTTGTGCTCAGTCCAGAGACGAGGCACAGAAGTGGGATTGGGAGATGGGACCTGGGTAAGGTGAGGATCCCTGGAGAAGTGGGTGACCCCAAGGAAATGCAGCTCGCAGGGCAGTGATCAGTCCCAGCACTGCTCCTTTGGGGCGTCTGTCCTGCATTAGGGAACTGCTCCCTCTTTGGCCATGGGGAATACGGGAAGGATGAAGAACCCAGCCTGGCATCCTCCTTCAACTCCCACTGGAAATACCAAAATAACCTTCCAGGTTCTTCCCAACCCGTCCGAGGGAGGGGATTTTCTCCTTCCCCTGCTCAGGATCGAGCCAAAGGCAGATGGATGACAAATCTCTGGGGTGGGAAAGGGAGGACCCAGCACTGCATCACCACAGCACTGCTCCCTGCAGACACATTCTCTGCATGGGAAAACAGAATTTAATTTCTATTTCTATTTCTATTTCTATTTCTATTTCTATTTCTATTTCTATTTATCTATTTCTATTTTTTAATTTTTTTTCTTTTTCTATTTATTTTTCCTTTTTGTCTTTATCCTTTTATTTTTCTTCATATTTTTTCTTCCTTCCTTTTTCTTTATCCTTTTATTTTTCTTCTTTTTCCTTATCCTTTCCTCTTTCTGTTTTTCTTTTCTTTTTTCTCTTTCTTTTGCCCTTTCTGCTTTTCAACTTTCTTTTTCTCTTTCTTGCCCTCTTTATCTCCCGGTTCTGTTTAATCCCTCGGGCAGTTTCTGAGGACAGCGGGCACGGCTCGGAGCATCCCCCGGGCGGGTCCTGCTCTTGCCGAGGGCTCGAGAGCCCTCTGCTGTCCACGCAGCCCTGCCCACTCTGTCCCTGCCTGAGTCTCTCTCAGCCTCTCTGGGCCATCAGAGCCATCCTGGGCTCGGCAGCCACTCCCCTTGGGATGTGGGGACAGCTCCCTCTGGAAGGCAGGAATGCTTCTGTATCCCCACCTTGCTCCATGCCCCAGTTCTTCCATGGCTCAGATTCTGCCTCCAATGTCAACTCCTGGCTCAGGACTCTCCATTTTTCCCTGTGAGAGACAACCTTAGAAATTACAAATGAATAATTAATGCAGTGTTTATCTACAGCATAATAAATGTGTAAAAAACGCTCCTGTCACGTGGGGAGGTGCTGAATTGGATCATCATCCACACAATTCCCAGCACGAAGGTGGTGATATCCTTCCAGTTACCATATAGATCACTTCAGCTCGGTTATGACACACAGAAACACCCACAAGAGCCTTCCTGCTGGAGCCCTACCAGTGCTGCCACAATTCCTCAGCAGCAGAGGCCGTGGCTAGCTGGAATGCAGGGGAAATTTGGCTGGATTCAATAATTCATACCCATATAAAACAGGCCTGGGTGGGGAAGGGCAGGATTAAACACAAAGTGCTCCCCAGAGCCAAGATTACTCGCTGGTGCTGGCGGGGCACCTCAGACAGAAGGAGACTTTTCCTGTTTGCTTTATTAGTTGTCCATAAAAGCCTCGTTAGCCCATTCTGCTGGCCATCCATTATTTATGGGTGACATCTCATTTGGAGTGGCTGTGGCTCCTGTCCCCGGCCTCCTTTGGGTGTGGGGGTTTCTGTCCCTCCTTGGGCTGAGGGTGTGTCCTGAGAGACTCTGGACAGGACAGAAACCCTCCAGCCCCATGGCCAGGGCTCTTCCAGACCCACACAAGCCCGGCACCAGCAGAGGGGTGGCAGGAAGGATGCTGGGGCAGGCTGTGCAGAGCAGAGGAAAAGGGGGGAGCACTGTTTTGCCCCCTCTGAACCTCACTGATCAGCATTGCAGATCTCATGGAGCTGGAGCGAGGATGCTGCCGTTTGCCTCACGAGGTGGCTGGACGCTGGATGTGGAAATGGAGGGCCGTGGTAATGTGACAAGAATTAATGGAACATAACCAGACTTTCATATAATTAAAACCAGTAATTGCTGGGAAGATGGCTCATGCAAAGCGATGGGCTGGGGGTGGGCAGGGTTGATTAAAACTGGTGACTGGCTACAAATGATTAGATTAAAATCAATTAACTGTAGAATTGCTGTCTGGCATATGGAAGGATAATTCAGTTACGTAACCGACAGCGGGATTTGCACTTTGCAAATGTTGTTTCAGTGCATCAGACCAAGCTTAGGCAACCTGGTTATTTAACAGGACACACTTGTGATTCCTGGTTCCGAGGGTGGGATTTGGTAAGAGGATGCAAGGCAGGGCCCGCAGCCCGGGGCTGCTCTCTCTCTGGCTAAAGAGCAAGAAACGGCAAGGATCCCCTGCTCTGCGCTGGTTATTTGTAAACAGGAGCTCTTTTCATTACTCTTTTAAAGACTGGCTGGATTAAGGAAGCATTAGTGGAATTCAACGCTCGGCATCCTCCCGAGAGCCTGCTGGTGGCGGTGCCCATTAGCGCTAATGCAGCCGCATTAGCACATTGAAAGGATTCCTGTGTTACAGCATCCCCGGCGGCTCCGGCTCCTCTTCCTTCCCTAAACCCCAGGAAAAGCTGGGCTGAAACCCTGCGGAGGGACAGCAAGGAGCTGCTGGCTGCAAAGCGGGGTGGGGCTGCTCTGGCCTCTGCTGGCCAGAGCAGATGGGCCTTGGCTGCAACACCATCCTGCTCTGGGCTGTGGGGCCAAGTAAACCCTACAGCATCTGTGCCTCTCATCCTGTCCCACCTCTGAGGCTCCTCCTGGCGCTAAGGATGGGCAGCCAGCTCTGGGAAAAAGCCTGGAGGTAGCAGGGCAGTGCTGGCAGGCCAGAGGCATTACACTTCAACAGGCTCGAGGTCCTACTGAGATCCTGGATTGGCTCATCTCCGACACAGCTGCACTGCAGATTCACCCTCTTCTCACACAGCTTGGTTTTCAGCAGACATTTTGTCTGTTCCCAGCTCCTCTGCAGCCAGAGGAAAGGCAGTCTCCCATTATGACATACCTGTCACCAACTTTGTGACAAACAGGGGCAGCTTTCCTTCAGGAATTGTTCCAGGCCAGGTTGGATGGGCCTTGGAGCACCTCCCACCTGGGACAGTGGGAGGTGTCCCTGCCCATGGCAGGGGTGGCACTGGATGGGCTGTAAGGTCCCTTCCAACCCAAACCATTCTGTGATTCTCTTTCTGGTGAGCTACACTCCAAGCCCATGTTGTTCCCAAGGCCTGGAGCTGCACCCCGGGAATGGCTCCCAAAATTTTGGGGTGGTGCAGAAAGAAGGTTCCAGTGGTGCAATGAGTTTGGCCCAGCTGCCCTTGTGTCCTCAAGAGAGGAGAGCTGTTGGTTCTACTGACTGCAGAGAACCTGGTGTGGTCTCTGGGATGGGTCATTGTCCTGCCAGGGGATGGCAGTGGGCTTTCCCCACTCCTTTCCCAGAAAACCTATCCTGGAATTGTTCTGGAAATCTCCTGCACCAGCCAAGATACGTGTGCTTTCTGTAGAAGAGGCAAAAGTAGATTTAGGTCAAAAATTACTATGTATAGAGCAGAGAAACATCTCCTGAGCCATCTGCCATGCACCAAAGCCAAACTCCACTTAGAGCCTGATGAGGCTTTAAAAAAAATATAAAAACCTGACTGGCTTTCATTCAGGGCTTTCAAACCACTTCTGCTCTTTATAGGGCTGTTCAGACATGGCTCCACTAAGCTGCTGTCCATCATAAATAAGCTCTTGGTTCTTGCTGTCCAGGAGGACATTAACCCCACTTCTGCCTCTCTACTCCAAGAAGAGGTGGAAGAGCCCTCATGCCAAACCCCAGCTCTGCCAGGCTGATGGAGCACATCTTCCATTTTCTGCTGCTTCCAATGGTCCTAGGAGGAAGCATCGCAAACAGTGAGAAAATATTTTATTCAATTAACCCACCCTGGTAATCTCCATGGAGATCCTGCTTCTCTTCCCTTTCTCTGCTCTTGTGCTTGCTGATTCTGGATTGATGCAAAATCCCTCTTTTCCTTGCTTTCCACTTCCCATGCTTCACTCACAGCCCATCTATGATTTTCAGATCCTAGCCAGATCTTTTTTCCTGCTTCTGTTTCTCCCCTCCATGGCCAGCAATAATGCAGAGGCACCTGGTTGCCTTTCTGCGGACATGGCACAGTGGCATCTCCATGCAGGGCCATGTTATTGCTGCATAAATCCCTTCCCTTTCCATGGCAGGTCTGCAAATCACCAACAAGCCAGGCTTCAGGATGAAGTTCCTTTCATCATGGAGAGATGAGTAATCATTTCCCTTCCTGAATGAGATGCAGCAGATTTATTGTCCTGACTCAGCCCCTAAGTTTATGTGAAGGAGAAAGGTCAGGACAGAGTTTACAAACTCGGTCAATATTCCTGCCCTAGGAAGTTTTCTTCTCCCTGACAGAGTAGTTCAGCAATGCTAGTTGCTTGCTTGATGCCTTTAATAAAGGCAGAAGGACACAGATATTTTGCTGATATTTCACTCATCTGCAGTGAATCAAGCAGCAATCCACACCATGGAAATCATGGCTGATGCTGGAAAATCACTCCATTCTCTCTAGCCCCAGATGAGGACAAAAGCTTCTCTGAATTCCTATTTCAAAATAATCTCAAAAAAACCTGTCCAGAAGCCAAATAATCTTGTCCTGGTTGTGATTTAAAGAGGACTGGTCTGGTTTGGGACTTTTTAAACCATTATCATATGCTGAAATTAAAACTCCAAGCAAGAAGTCCCAAAAGGGGAAATGAACCTGCTCCATTTCAACTTTACAAGAACAGTTTGCTCTGGGGATTTTTCAAAGAGTTTTCAAAATTAAACATATCTGTGAAACGTCACTTGTTGAGGGAGCCCATGGCCCATTCCACATCAACATCACATGTTGAACAAGCTCTGATATCCAAACCATTCCCAGTGTCCTGTCCCTCCATCCTTGTCCCCAGTCCCTCTCCAGCTCTCCTGGAGCCCCTTCAGGCCCTGCAAGGGGCTCTGAGCTCTCCCTGGAGCCTTCTCCTCTCCAGGTGAGCACCCCCAGCTCTCCCAGCCTGGCTCCAGCCCTGCAGCAGCTCTGGGCTCTCCTCTGGGCTCTCTCCAGCAGCTCCAGGTGCTGCTGCTGTGTCCCCAGGGCTGGGGCAGCTCTGCAGGTGGGCTCTCACCTGGGCACAGGGACACAATCCCCCTTCCTGCTGCCCAGGCTGTGGGATCAGCCCAAGGCATAGGGCATGTCCAGCCTCTCACCCACCAACACCCCAAATCCTTCTTGGCAGGGCTGCTCTCAATCTGTTCATCCCCCAGCCTGGGTTGATCCCAATATTCAGCACCCCTTTGCTCTCAGGTCACTTTGGAGCACACTATTTATTTATAGGCATCCCAGAACAGCCTGTGGAAAAACAAACACCTGACCCTTCCAAGCTTGTGACGTTTCCTCGTGCTCCTCCTGGAGGCAGCTCCACCTGGAAGGCTCAGCCCAGGAGAAGCACACCTCTCTCCAGATGGTGAGAGCTGCTGTCAGCCCAAAGAGGGCAATCACAGCTGAGATGAAGACACAAGCTGGCGTGTGGGAAGGCAGACAGCGGAAATCTTTGTGATGGCTGAGCTCTGTCACTCCCCGTGAGCAGCAGCCCAGTGATTTCCTGTCAGAAACCAGCCCCTGCTGAACTTAACTGCACACCTGATCTCACACGATTTGAACAAGGATGCTGTGATCAGTTCTGTGCTCTGAGTACAGCAGGGACAGGAGTTCCTGGGGCTCAGCAAGGGCCTGGAGCATCCCCGTGCCCAGGAAAGGCTGAGGGAGCTGGGGCTGCTCAGCCTGGAGAGGAGCCCCAGCTGAGAGGGGCCTCAGCCCTGGCTGTCCCTGAGTGTCCCTGGCTGTCCCTGCCTGGCTGTCCCTGTGTGCAGGAGGTCAGAGCAGGCCCAGGCTCTGCTCCAGGCCCAGCAGTGGCACCAGAGCCACGGGCAGGGACTGAGTCCATCAAGTTCCACCTCCACAGGAGGCAGAATTTCTGCCCTGGGCAGTGCCCAGCCCTGAGCAGAGCTCAGAGAGGTATGGAGTCTCCCTCACTGGAGATATCCCATTCCCATCTGGACATGTTTCTGTGCCCTGTTCTCTGGGATGGCCCTGCTGGAGCAGGGAGGTGGCACCAGTGACCCTCTGTGGTCCGTTCCAGCCTGACCCATCTGGGAATTCTGTGATTCTGTGATTCCATGAAATGTAAGAGCCCCTCATTCCAGCTGTCTGGGAGCTTGCAGGATCCAAGGTCTGAGAGGGGTCACAGTTCGGTGTCATCCAACCCCAGCTCTCCTCTCTCGGGAGGGGACAGGTGCTTTTTCAGGGTGGAGAACAACTCCCCACCACGGTGACTCATCCACCCTTATGTTCCACTTCTTACTTACACTCCCCAATGGTAATGCTATGGTACTCAATGGCTCACAAGGCCCTATTTCATCTTCTAAATATACATCCCCATTGTGCTGCCTGAACTCCCTTCATTATATCACGGGCTGACTGCAGGCATCAGTCATGGCTGTGATAAACACAAACTGCCCTAATATCATCTCCCAGGCTGTGAAGAGCCTGATCTCAGCTGTGCTGGAGCCAGATGGAAGAGGGAGTCTGGAACAGAGACTTACACTCTGTTAAACGTATGTGACATTTAATTATGACTGCAAGAGCTTCTCTCTCATCCAGGGTAACATGAGGCAGAATTCTGCAAATAACAGGAAAAAACCCAGATAATTCCAGCTCTGCTGGCAGCCTGGGCACTCACTGGTGCATTCTGCAGCACAGCCCTGTTCCCGGAGGATTTATTATCTCAAATGCTGCATCACACAAACACAAGGAGCTGCTCAGGTTCGGAAATAACCTGAATCCCTAATGAGTGCACTGAGTTTTGCAGCCCTGGCAGGAGCTGGTGCACAGGTGTCCAGTTGGTCTCTGGTTATTTCTGCTGTTGCAGAGCTGAGGAGCAGCCCAGGGGACCCAACCCTGTCCTGTGCAAATGCTGGAGGGACAATCAGGGAGGTCCCAGGTGGGTGAGAAGCACCTTCAGCCAGGTGGAGCTACCAGGAGGCAGTTTTGGTCATTGGTGGTGAGTCACAGATCCTGGGAATCCAGCTGCTCCTGGAATTTCAGGATGGATCACAGCTCTGGGCTCACCCAGGAAAGGAGTGAGGACAGCACAAGGATGTGGCTGCCCTGAGGTTCGTGCAGAAAAGTGAGGAAAAAACTGGGAGAAAACTCTGAGGATGTTCCCCAGAAACTCATCCATGCCTGCCACCTTCTAGGCCAAGCTGAGCCCGGCTTTCCATGGAATGGAGAGCAGGGATAGACAATAAAGGGGCTTAACCCAAGGAGGAACAGCTCATGGTGCTTTGGCAGTAATGTGTGCTCAGGGAAAGGCTGGCTAATCAAAAGGCGCACACAGCTAAAAATCCTGTTGATGACTTCCTATTTTGTCCTGATATCCTTGGTAAAATCAAGGTCTTTTCTCCTTTTTTTTTTCCCCAGCAAGTGGAAAGTACAAATATCAGTAAACAGGAGCCCATTTAACGCCAGAATTTTAGCCATGGCTAAGCCTCTATCCAGCTCTTAAATTCTGATAATGATCTGCTCCCCAAAGGCCTGCTTTCCAAAATAATAAAGCCCTTTTCTCCAATAAAGCATAGCCTTTAGGCAGCTTTAAGGGTGGCGGGAACAGAAATAGGACCAATTTGTTTCATGCCTGGAGGAATATTTCTTTTCTGGCAAATGGGTGTCAGAAAGGCAGTGTGTGAAAATACAATTTTCCTGCATGTGGGCAGCTCTCCCTTCCCAGGCAACACCCCCACACTCCCCAGCCCAGTCCTTGGATGACAAACAGTCTGGAGCACTTTTGGAGCAGGTACAACGTCGTATTTATGCAGAACTGAGCCAGGATGGATTTATCCACAGCTCAAGGCAGAGTTTGTGGTGTCACAGAAGGATTTTGGTTGAAAAAGACCTTAAAGATCATTTCATTCCCATTCCCTGCCATGGGCAGGGACACCTTCCACTATCCCAGGTTGCTTGAGCACTCCACCTCCTCCTGCTGTTGGCCCCAGGGCTGGAAAAGATGTCCTGGAGGAACTTTTTCCTATAAAGAAGGCCATTAAAACCCTCCTGTTCCCAAAAGTATCCCATACCAGGCAAGTCCTCGAGTACAGGATAAGATTTCTCTGACTGTAGGGTTTCAATTCCCCCCTGGAGGAAAAAAACTTCCCCATTCCCATCTGACTGGCACACGCTGGCAGATCAGAACAATACCCAAAGTCAGAAATAAATGGGTTGAATAATTCAGTGGGCTCTGGAACATGGGAATGGCAGAGAGCATCGTCAGGAATAGGAAAGCACAGCTAATAAAAGCAAGAGACAGAGGGAAATTTATTAAACATTTTTCAGACAAGAACATTTTGCCGCTCGCAGAAAAAAATATTAAGCTGGAAATGAGGGAAATTTTGTTCACAGATGGGCTTTTTGATAGGAACTATATAAAAAGCTGAAGAAACATTTGATTAAAGATTGGGAGAGAAAAGCTTTCCAAAAAATGAGCAAGCTTAATTTCAATTTTCTGAGGGCCAGATCCATTCCTGTGGGTCCTGCCTGTGGAAACAAGCCCGGGTCTGGTGTCTTTTGGGGTGCAATGAATTCCTCACCCCTGACCTTGGAGCCACAGTCCCATCTGGCACGGAGGTTTCAGCTCAGTCCCTCTGTGCTTTTGGGACCCTTTTGATGCTTTTTGGCACCTTGCCTTCCCCCAGGGGCAGAGCACTGCTGTCCCCTGGATGCAAACTTGTTGAGGACTTGTTAACAGGAAAATCCCTCATTAAGTGCAAGGAACATGAAGATCCTTCTTGAATTGCCAGGGGATTTACTGGCAGACACAGGAAGGTTTCTCCGTGTTTCTATGAGATGTTACCCCCATTTCTCCTCCTTCTTGTCCTTTTCTCACCCACAACCCTTCCTCTGAACCTGCAAGTCTCTAAATTTACTTCCAGTTCCTGCTCTAACATCAGAATGGGTCATTTCTATCACTCTTTCCCCCTCTGTTTGCAAACTCCACTGCTTCTGACATTTAAAAACTAAACAAAGCAGGCTAAAAGCTTCTGGTCTTTGCAAGAATAATGATTGCAAGGGTGATCAAACTAATCGATGCCTGCAAGCAAATATGTGTGAATAATCCCAAGTGCTTGCTGTCAGCCTTGTAAAGGCAAACCAGAGCAGACACGGGCTAGAAACACGAGGTGGTACAGCTGGAATAGCTAAACACCCGGGATAAAACCACCAAAACCCAGGAAAATGTCTCCTTTAGAAGCAGCAGCTTCACCTGTGCAGTGAGGGGAATGGAGGAGCTTCCTCTCAGCAGGGGCCACGAGCTTTCCAGGAGGCTGTGGTTTGTGGAGCAGGGATGAGTGGGAGGTTTAATTGGTTGCGGATTTATTATTTGGGCTGGCCTGAATGAAAATGAGAATTTCTGTCCCAGCAACCTCTTTCCTTTTTTATTTTCTTGACTAAGTGCCTAGCTAGCCGGGAGGAAACAGGGCTCTAAATGAATCCAAGTCTTTTCCACCACAGGTACATATCAATGTAATCTTCCAGGCCATAAATCCAAATTTAATCCGACATGAGAGTACAGCTCCAGTCCTCATGAATTCACCTTCCTTGGTTACATGTGTATATAGAGGGCTGCCTGATTTATCCAACCAGGAGGAGCTGCTCGGTGTTTCTTTTAACAGCTGAGGCTTTATCTACCAATTCCCACTCCCCTGTGTCCATTCCTGAGGAGCTGATTAGAATTTATTGAGATCTGTACTCCACCTCAAAGCAGATCCACTTCCCCTTATAGTTCTTTCCATTTTACCAAGGGAAATGTGAATATTCATCAGCCCCGGATATAAAGACATCAAAAAAAAAAAAGAAATTGCCATTCTAAGGCTTCTTTTCATTGCTTTTTATTCCAATGCCACTTTTCTGCTAAACCAAGAGTAACATCCCTCTCACACGACTGCGCTGCTTTGCAAAGCAGAGGGAAGGACTGATCACACCCAAACCCTGAGCTTAATTCCCCGGATAAAGAGGGAGGGGAATTAGGGGAAACCATCACTGGATGGGGATTTTAACTTCAAGGGGCCACTTTACAACATGGAAAACAAATTAATTGTCTGTGTCAGTGTGCTGGCAGAGAGTCGCCATTTCGGGCTGACTGTACAACCGAAGTGCAAAAGCTGCATTCCCTCAGTCCCATTCCCTCACAGCCTCAGCCCCATTCCCTCACACTCTGAGCCCCATTCCCTCACACTCTGAGCTCCATTCCCTCACAGCCTCAGCCCCATTCCCTTAGCCCCATTCCCTCACAGCCTCAGGCCCATTCCCTCACAATCCCAGCCCCATTCCCTCACACTCTGAGCCCCATTCCCTCACAGCCTCAGCCCTATTCCCTCACAGCCTCAGGCCTGTTCCCTCACAATCTCAGCCCCATTTCCTCACAGCCTCAGCCCTATTCCCTCACTCCCTCAGGCCTGTTCCCTCACTCCCTCACACTTTCAGCCCCATTCCCTCACACCTTCAGCCCCATTCCCTCACAGCCTCAGCCCCATTCCCTCACAATCCCAGCTCCATTCCCTCACANCACAACACCTCAGCCCCATTCCCTCACACCCTCAGCCTCATTCCCTCAGCTCCATTCCCTCACAGTCTCAGCCCCATTCCCTCACAATCCCAGCCCCATTCCCTCACACTCTGAGCTCCATTCCCTCACAGCCTCAGCCCCATTCCCTTAGCCCCATTCCCTCACAGCCTCAGGTCCATTCCCTCACTCCCTCAGGCCCGTTCTGTCATACCTTCAGCCCCATTCCCTCAGCTTCATTCCCTCACAATCTCAGGCCCATTCCCTCAGCCCCATTTCCTCATTCCCTCAGGCCCATTCCTTCACAGCCTCAGCCCCTTTCCCTCACAGCCTCAGCCCTATTTCCTTACACCCTCAGCCCCATTCCCCTCACACTCTTTGCCCCATTCCCCTCACTCTCTCAGCCCCATTCCCCTCATACTGTCAGCTCCATTCCCTCACTCCCTCACACCCCATCGCCTTAGCCTCCATTCTCCTCACACCCTATCATAGTTGCAGGCCCAGCCAAGTAATAATTAGCATTGACTCCATGATTGCAGAAGGCTGATAAATTGCTTTATTATTACTACATTATACTATATTATACTCTACTACACTACTAAGAAAAACCCGTCACCCTTGCCACAGTCATGACACACACATGGATCCAATCAGTCAATCAATACATACAACCATCACCAGTGGCCAATTAAGAAATCACCCTTTGGTAAGCAATCTACATAACACATTCCACATGTGCACAACAGGTGCAACAAATGAAGACAAGAATTGTTTTCATTCCCTTCTCTGAACTTTCTCACACCTTCCCAGGAAAATCCTGGGAGAGAATTATGTCTCTCTCTGTTCAGAGGATATGTGATTACCACAACACCTCAGCCCCATTCCCTCACACCCTCAGCCTCATTCCCTCAGCTCCATTCCCTCACAGTCTCAGCCCCATTCCCTCACAATTTCAGCCCCATTCCCTCACACTCTGAGCTCCATTCCCTCACAGCCTCAGTCCCATTCCCTCACAATCTCAGGCCCATTCCCTCACTCCCTCAGGCCTGTTCCCTCACTCCCTCACACTTTCAGCCCCATTCCCTCACACCTTCAGCCCCATTCCCTCAGCTCCATTCCCTCACACTCTCAGCTCCATTCCCTCACAATCTCAGGCTCCATTCCCTCACACCTTCAGCCCCATTCCCTCAGCTCCATTCCCTCACACTCTCAGCTCCATTCCCTCACAATCTCAGGCTCCATTCCCTCACACCTTCAGCCCCATTCCCTCAGCTCCATTCCCTCACACTCTCAGCTCCATTCCCTCACAATCTCAGGCTCCATTCCCTCACACCTTCAGCCCCATTCCCTCAGCTCCATTCCCTCACACTCTCAGCTCCATTCCCTCACAGCCTCAGCCCTGTTCCCTTAGCCCCATTCCCTCACACTCTGAGCTCCATTCCCTCACAGCCTCAGCCCTATTCCCTCACAGCCTCAGGCCCATTCCCTCACAATCTCAGCTCCATTCCCTCACACCTTCAGCCCCGTTCCCTCAGCTCCATTCCCTCACACTCTCAGCCCTATTCCCTCACAGCCTCAGCCCCATTCCCTCACAATCTCAGCCCCATTCCCTCACAGCCTCAGGCCCATTCCCTCACTCCCTCAGGCCTGTTCCCTCACTCCCTCACACTTTCGGCCCCATTCCCTCACACCTTCAGCTCCATTCCCTCACACTCTGAGCTCCATTCGCTCACACTCTCAGCTCCATTCCCTCACAATCTCAGCCCCATTCCCTCACACTCTGAACTCCATTCCCTCACAGCCTCAGCCGTATTCCCTTAGCCCCATTCCCTCACAGCCTCAGCCGTATTCCCTTAGCCCCATGCCCTCCCAGCCTCAGCCCCATTCCCTCCCAATCTCAGCCCCATTCCCCTCACACCCTCGGCCCCATTCCCCTCATACACTCAGCTCCATTTCCTCAGCCCCATTCCCCTCACACCCTCGGCCCCATTCCCTCACAGCCCCCCAGTTTTGGGGCCATATCTCCAGTTCCCCTGTCACTGTCGGGGCTGTAGCAGCAGCCCTTCCAAATCTCAGCATCTTCCTCACTTAGCTTTTCTAACTTTAGATTAAATATAGGAGCAAGGCAACATCAAAGTATCTCAAGTGTTAATTGCCTTTTGATGGGACAATCCTGTTTCTGTGGCCATCCATAATCTCAGCGTGTCCTTTGATTTTTCTACCTTACTTTTCCAGTCTCCAGCCACCTGCCTCATCTCTCCCTTTCCCCTCCTTCCTCCTTCCTCACCTTTTCCATCAGCAGCACACAGCAAACGTTTAATTCCTGCACCCAAGTGCCTGTCACACTGTGTAGTGTAGCGAATTGCCTTTGGATGTGGAATCCCAGGGCTTTTAACTGCCAGAGGGCAGGGTTAGGTGGGATATGGAGAAGGAATTGTTCCCTCTGGGGGTGCTCAGGCCCTGGCACAGGGTGCCCAGAGAAGCTGTGGCTGCCTCTGGATCCCTGGAAGTGTCCAAGGCCAGGCTGGACAGGGCTTGGAGCACCCTGGTTTAGTGGAAGTATCCCTGCCCATGGCAGGGGATGGGCTGTAAGGTCCCTCCCAACCCAAACCTGTCTGGGATTCCATGATTTCTCTCCCAGAAGGGCCACCCCAGTGCAGCTCTTCAGGCAGAGCACTGTACATCATCCCCATTCCCAGACACTTTCCAGCAGGAGCCAGGTCTCTGGGCTCTTCCCAAGGAGTCCCCTGCGCCCCATCGTGCATCCAGCCCCACAGTGCTCACTGTTATTGCCATTACCCAGCACTTCAGTTCCTCGTTAAGATGTGTTAACTCATTTAATTCTCTCTCAGGACAGAAAGTGCTCATGTTTAATGAACTCTCTGCAGAGCCAGAGCTGTCTGGGGAGATTTAAAACAAACCCTCCAGCAGCTGGCCAGGGTGTGATTAATGTTGCTTTTGACTCCAGAGGAGCCAAACTGAGGGGACAAGAACTCCAATACTCCCACACAGGGTTACACGTTCTGCCCTGGTGAACAAAGCTCATTCCTTCCCAAAATCCTGGACAGCTGGTGGTGAGGGATGCAGTCAGCAAGGACATCCCTCGTCTCTGCTGCTGTCAGAGGGTCAGACTCAGGGTTAGGGTCAGGGGTAAGGGTCAGGGTTAGGGTTTCCAAGCAGAAATGGTGACCTAGAAGCTGAGGAGGAACTCACCCAGGAGCTGGCACACAAGGATTTTCAAGCCTTTGAAAAGGCTTTGAACCATAAATGCCTTTTCCTATGGAAAGGAAGATACTCTGGAGTGTACACCTGAGCCGCAGTGCCATGGGATGGACAACAGGAGGGAATTCCTTCCTAGACACTCTTATTTCTACTGCTAAACTCCCGGAGGTACAAAGACAACCCAAAGATGACTTTTCTTTGCTCCTCTTTTCACTTTTTCTGCCAGTAAGTAGTTAAATCTTTGCATCCTCCTCAATATCCCTAATCCATCTGTCAGGAAAAAGCAGTGGCCCTGCCCCTCACTGGGGTCCACAGTAGGAATCCCCTCTGCTGTGGGACTGTCACCGAGGCAGGGAGGAGCGGGGTCACTGCAAGCAGCTCCACGCCTGTGATCCCCTGCAAAGAAAGCTCTGACAGCCCTGCAGCCATCAACAGAGCACAAAATAACTTGACAATCATCCCATCTCAGGAGCAAAGATAACGAAGTTGCAGTCAGCTCCTGACAGATAATGCAGGGAAATTCATTTAACGAGTCATGGCTGCTAACAAATCTAACTTCCCCAGCACCTGGGGCACACTCCGTGCCTCTCCACGTGCACAGCAGACACTGAGCAGGTTTATTCCCTTTTTTTAATGCTGAAGCATTTTTCCAGCTCTTCCTTTGTGCACTACAAATTCTGTACAGCAACAGATCACGACCATGCTCTGCTGCTTGACATCCACGGCGTTGAGGGAATTGTAGCAGTCAGCTGGAAGCACTGGAATATTGCCTGGGACACAGTTGCTGTTCAGTATGTGCTGGTCAGAATTTGGGCCTTTTGCTGCAGGGGGTGAGGTTCTCAGAGTCCTCCTCTGAGACCGTACAACTGCCCCTGAATTTCCAGAGAGGTCATCAGACTTTACCAGCAGTGGCATTTACCCAGCGCTCTGCCAGGGGAATGCTGAAGCTCCAGAATGTCACACTGCGATGCTAAGGCTGTAAAAGTACGGCTTTCCCCCAGATAGATCATATTTCTATGTCACAAGCTTGCAAAGTTGTTTAACTCTGCAGTGCCTGGCAGCAGGGTCACCTTCCCACAACACCAGCAGCACAGCCAAGTGCAGTCATCCCTGCATTTCCTCTCCCGACCCCAAAGGGGATTTTCACCCATTCTTGTGCAGGAGCCATAAATTCTTCCAATCCACTTGCCTGCTCCTTCTTCCCCCTCACTATCTCTGCCTCAGGTGTCTGGGAGAGCTGGGGGTGCTCACCTGGAGAGGAGAAGGCTCCAGGAAGAGCTCAGAGCCTTCCAGGGCCTGGAGGGGCTCCAGGAGAGCTGGAGAGGGACTGGGGACAAGGCCTGGAGGGACAGGACACAGGGAATGGCTCCCACTGCCAGAGGGCCGGGATGGATGGGATGGAATGGGATACTGGTATGGAATTCCCGGCTGTGAGGGAGGGGAGGCCCTGGCACAGGCTTGGAGCAGCCTGGGACAGTGGAAGGTGTCCCTGCCCAAGGCAAGGGGTGGAACAAGGTGATCTTTAGGGTCTCTTCCAAACTAAGCCCAGGCAGTTTTACAGAGGCCAGCGCAGCATCTCCCACCCTGCGTGGAGCATCCTCTCTGCAGAGGGGGCTGTTCCCTCCATGCTGCCCAGAGAGCTGTTCTGCACCTGACATTCCTGCATGCCCAGAGCTCCGGGGAGGGGGCTGTGCCCGGGGGAGCACTGAGGAGCCATCATTTGGGATGGAGGCACATTTCCCAGCAAGCACACAGATCAATCCCTCCGGCTGCTGCTGGGGCCGTCAGGCTGATGCAGCACTTTCATTCCCACAGTGAATTGCTCCCTTCCTCCTCATCCCTCTTTATGATATGCAGGCCTTTTTTTTCCTCCCTCAGTTGCTTATTCATGCCTTAATGCCACTTGATTTCCAGTGGGCTCTCAGAGCCCTTTCTGTGCATGCTCTGCAACGCTACCAGGATTTTCTGCACTCTCTAAACAACCTCTGCCTGCCTTTCCTGCAGAGACACCTCACTGTGCCGGGCTTACACAGCTTCCCCTCATGGATTTGCCATCCAGCTGAACGTGGCCACTGCCAAAGTGGAATGGGAATAGCAGCAAAGCCTCTGGAATATATAAACAGGCTGAGTGAGCCCCTCTTGGTCGCTGCTCTAAGGCAGGACACCTCCCAGCAGACCAGCTTGATCAAGGTCTTACCCAGGTCCACAGCCTCCCTGAGCAATCTGTTCCAGTATCTCACCACCCTCACATTAGGAAGTAAAGAATTTCTTCCTAATATCCAGCCTGAGTTTCCACTCTCTCAGTTTGTACCCATTGACTGCAGCTCCTGCAGAGTTGAGAGAGTTTTTTAAGCAGAGCTGGGTGCCAGGAGATGGGGCTGGCAGAGTCCTCTCTGGCTGACCCAGCTGCAAACAAGGCACCCCTACCCCTGCCCAGCCTTCTGCATGTCTGCTCTGTACAAAGCCCTTTTCATCTCCCGGAGGTGTTTCCTGAAGGGATCTTGCTCCCTAAACCTCCACATTTCCCTCCTCCTTTCCAGCAGCTGTTTGGCCTGCCTTCCTTTCCTAGATGAGGAGGAAGAGGGGATCACAAACCCTCCCATGGATATTGATACTGGTATTTGCTGATCCATTTAACTCTTTCCTTGAGCCATTTGCTTTCTGAGGGATTTATTTAGCTGTTGCTGTGAGGTCTGGTGCACCTCCAGCTTTCACTTCACTTTACCTCCTGTGGGAGCAAGAATTGACCCTTTGCACGTGTGCATGGGTGTTGTTCCTTTTCTGTGGGGTTGACCAGGGATGGATGAAGATAAAACTCCTTTAGAGGCAGCCGAAAGGCCTGTCTAGACTAATGCGATCTTCCAGCTTGCTCAGTGAGGCTGTTTTTCCATGCCCAAAGCACAGACATTTTAACTTGCTCCTTAATTTGCTCCTTAAAGCAGTTAGCAGAATTCCAATCATCAATCAGTCCTGGCAGCCTATCCAGAAGGCATGGCCAGGAACTGTGCATTAATTGTGAATGCTTTGCTGAATTTACTGCATGGCAGCACCGAATTTTTCACTCTGAGATGAAGCATGAATGTGCTGCTTGGCACAATCAATACTTTTCTAGGTTGCTAGGAAATTATCAGGGACTCAGTGCCCACGCGTGGGGCATTGCCACCCTCCCTGGAATGCACAGAAATGTGTCAGCTCCTTCCCTGCACTGGAGCATCTGTGGGTCAGCCTTGGGAACAGGCTGGGCACAAAATGGGACCCCATCAGCCAGGGCCTCTCCAGCTGAGACAAAGGAGCCCTTATCCCACTCAGCGCTGGTCAGGCCACTCCGGGAATACTGAGCTCGGTTTTGGCCCGTGCTGTGCAGAAAAGGTGTGGGAGAGGGCCCAGAGAAGGGCCCCAGAGATGACTCAAGGACTAGGAAAGCCGCCAGCTGAGGAAAGGCCGAGAGCCCTGGGTTTGTCTTTGAGAAAAGAAGAACATAATCCCCATATTCTGGGTGGCTTCTTAGAAGATGGAGATTCCCTTGGACAGAAAAGATGAGGGGTAATGTAATGGTGCAGGTTTTTTTCCCCTGGGGATATTCCAGCTAGACACAAGAGGATAATTTTTCTGAGTGAGAAGAATCAGCCATTGGAATAATCTCCCCAGAGAAGCAGAGATTTTTTTTTTTTTTTTAGGACAGACAACAAAAACCTCTCACTTCCCAGAGAATTCTTTAAGGGATCACAGGTGACACTGCTGTGTCCCAAACACATGGGCTTATGCCTTTTTATCCTTGGAGCAGCTGCCAATCCATGCTGCTCCAGTGGGAGATGCTCACGGGAGATGCAGAGGCATCACTCCCTCTTAATCAGCCTTAGCTGGTCAGCTTATTAAATTCTGTTGATCTTAACTGAGCTGCGTTCAACTTCAATTAAAATTATCCCAAGATTTTGCTCAGCCTTGAACCTCGTTGTGACTCCCCGTGGGTGTCCAGAGCCTCCTGATGGTGTCACTGTGTCCCAGAGGGAGCTGCGTTCTCCTCAGCAGCCCCACCACAGGTCTACTCTCATGGAAAAGCCTGGCCTAAGTCCACGACCTCTTGCTTTGCCCCAAAACTTCAGTCATCAGAGCCTGAAGATTTTGCTGGTTCCATTTCCAGCACTTCAACACTTTGCTGCTCAGCCTAACAGGACAGAGCAGGCATTTTTCATTCATTACAGTAAACAGAGCCTTAATCCAGGCCCTTAAATCTGTCTAGATTTTGAAATAATTACAAGCAGCCTCCTAACTTGTACGAAGTTTGATTTAAGCCTTAATTTAATGGTTTATCTGGAGAGCAGGAAGTAAGCTGCACTGCCAATTAGGAGCCATCTGTTTTCTCCTAATCTTTTGCAGGCCTCAGACCAGTAAACAAGAGCCACCACAGCTGGACCATCACTGGTGCCAGGCGGAAATCACCCACCAGGGCTGCCTCTGGGGACCGTGTCCCGGGGTCCTCGTGGATGAGGGACCCCTTCCAGCCCTGGGGACAGCGATGAGTGTGACAAGGTGGGAGAGGGATGCTCTGGAGAGAGGCTCAGGGACCAGCACGGGTCAGTGCTGGACAGGAGGGAGAGCTTCCTCAACAGAGAGGACAGAGATCATTGCTTTGAGCAGGACCTGACACCCTGGCACCTGGAAAAAAGCTTTTCTCCAGGGCAGATGGGTGGGACAAGCCTGGCCAGCAGGGGCTGGGCAGATTCCCCGTGCATAAACAGCTGCTTCCCACCCCCATCCTTAGAGCAGCCCAAGGAGAAGGTGGCAGGGAGCATCTTCCAGCCTGGAGAGGTGGTTGCAGTTGGGAGAGGAGCAGGGCTGCCCGAGGCCAAACAATTCCCTGCCCAGAACAAGACACCAGGGACAGCCATGTGTCCCCAAGAGCCAGCACAGGGACGTGGCTTTCCCTGCTCCCATTCCCTGCGTGCAACAGCCTCTGGCTGAGGATGGACACTGCTACAGAGCTGGCTCTGCTCCTGGGCCAGCTGGTCCCTTGGGGCATCACCAGCAGCTCTGAAATTAAAAACAGCCCTGGACAGGACCACATCAGGCTTGCTCACCCTAAAGCCTTCTCCATCTAGTGTTTTTTTAAAAAAAAACCCTCTGTTCTAAGCCCAGCATTTGGGGAGATCTGTGGGGCTGCTGAGAGGTACCTGCCCTCCCTGGTGCAGGTGACGTCTCCCTCAGCTCCCAGGGCAGCAGCAGGGAGATTGATCCCTGGGCAGGTGACTCAGAAAATGCCTTTGAAAAGTCAGAAGCTGGGAGCTCTCCTTGCCCGCCCTCCCACGCAGCAGCCTCAGAGCAGCCCTTTGCTTCTCAGAAGGTTCCACTGCAACCTTGATGAAGCTTGTTGGGGTTTTATACACCAGCCATAAAACAGCAATTAGAGAAGGATCATTTACCAGATGTTATCACCTGCCTTGTCTGCATTTTCTTCTGCAAGACTTCAGGCTGCAGCATTTTGCTCAGGTGCCACCTGTGCTGCCCTGCCCAGGGTGACAGAGCAAAGTCCCCCTGTGTGAGGAGCAGCACGGGGACAGGATCCAAGGCTCTGCCCCAGCCCAGCCTGAGGAAGCTTTGGAGGCCTTTTGCCTGTTTTGGGCTTTAGTTCATGAATCTCCTAAAGTGCACTTTGAGCCAGCAGATTGCTATGGTTCGTAAAAGAAAATGGGATGCATTTTTCTGGCTGGGCTTTTGCTGCTGTTTCAGCCAGCAGTGCCCAGCCAAGCCCCCGGTGCTTTACAGCCCTCACTAATGCACCGGTGCTTCCCAAAGCACACTATTTACGACCGTGCCACAGCAGGGAAGCTGGAAGTCCCCACAGCGAGTTATTTATAATCCTGCTGAGCACTGGGCTCTGCTTCTCCCCCTGAGCATCCCCTCTGCAGGCAGGACTTCAAAACATCCCGATGAGCTCTGTTAGCCATGAGAAATCATCACCAATGCGTGGGGGCATTCAGTCTCTCGGGGATTCAGGAAGAATTCACCATAAAGCTCCCTGCTGGGCCAGGCTCCCTGCAGAGGAGCTGCTGGACGCTGCACACACCCTCCCACCAAATCCCAGGTAGACCCAAACCCCATGAAAGGGCTGCCAATGAGAGATGAGGGAAAAAGGCTGAGCTCTAATGTAGGGTTTCTGGGGACTGTGGGACACCCAGACCTTATGCTCTTCTTTGCAGAGGTCTTACTCTGGGTTCTCCTTGTCTCCCAGGAGGCCACATTTGTCCTGTCCCTGTCCAGAGCAGGACTGGGACTGGTGAGGGTCACCCCCAGTCACCTTCTGCAAAAAGGAGCAAGGCCAATGCCTGACCTTTTTTTCCCCTCTAGACTCAGGAGATTATTTATGTGACCTGAATAATGCAAAACCAGGTCCTATCACAGTGCTTCAGCAGCTGGAGGACAGAAATTCCCTGAGGAATTCTCCATCCTGCTTTCACCGTGCCCACAGGAGGAGCTCTGGGTTCAGCTCAGCTATCAGGCATCAAAACCAGGACTTCACAGCTCCAAGCTCAGGGTGTCTGTGAGCGTTAATTTAATATTCTCCAGGTGTGTGCACTATCCCAGGTGAGCGTGTCATTTGTCAGATCTCCATTATTAATTGTCAGCTCCAGTGTGAGTAATTGTGACGCTCCCCCAGTTCCAAGCTTGGGGAAATTTATACTTTTCCATTTGCTCGATGTAGTAACGAGCTCAGCTGGCTGGCAGTGAAAAATACCCAGGGAAGGGAAGCACATGCTGGAGCTGTGGAGGGAGCTCAGCAGCCCATCAGCCCATCAGCTGCCTGCTCTCTGATTTCATCACCCCCTTGGCTTCCACTTGGCTGGAGAATTTGCAATGCTCAAGCAGTTCTGCATCAGCCACCACCTGGGAATAAAGCTCAGCCCCCATGGGCTCCCCTGCCATCCTGCTCAGCCTCTTCTCAGCACCAATGTGGCCTCCAACCCACACCTACTACTCTGCAAGTGGATCTGACACCCTGAAAAGCAGGAAATAGCAGCTCTCCAAAGAGATGCAGGAAGATAAACAGGGCTGAAGGGCTCAGGGAGGAGGGTGGGAGAGGGGGATCAGTGATGGACAGAGGTGCCTGTTCCCTGCACTCCAGAAATCCGGTTTATTATCCTTTTGGAATGTATCTTCATGGCCTAGGTTGTCTTATTAAACAGATACACTCTTGCAACTGCAGACTGGCCCTGGTTTTGGAGATGGCTAGGGGAGATCCAGGAAACACAATGCACATGACATTTTATGGGGACGTTTTTCTTCTGCTTTTAGCAGCTCAAAAACACAAATCACAGAATCCCAGAATGGTTTGGGTCAGAAGGGACCTAAAAGATCATCCAGACCCACCCCCTGCCATGGGCAGGGGCACCTTCCACTATCCCAGATTGCTCCAAGCCCTGTCCAATCTGGCCTTGGACGCTTCCAGGGATCCAGGGGCAGCCACAGCTTCCCTGGGCACCTGTGCCAGGGCCTGCCCACCCTCACTCCCCTTATTAACTCTGTGTCCTCCTCTGGACTTGCTCCAACACTTCCATGTCCTTATTCCTGTGCTGGGGCACCAGAACTTTGCACAAGGACTCCAGGCAGGGTCTCCCAAGGGCAGAGTAGAGGGGGAGAATCCAGAGGAACCACGACAGGACCATGTCCAGGCCAGCAGCCCCCAGCTTCAGCCAGCCCTCGGAAAGGGGAAAACCTCAGCACTGCCCCGTTCCCAGCCGCTGCTGTTGGCTTATCCCTGAACCTGCTGCCGAGCCCAGCCTGGCTGCAGGGCTGCCCCGGGGCACTCTGGCTGCCCAGGCTCACAGAGCCCCCGGAGCCCAGCCTGGCTGCAGGGCTGCCCTGAGGCACTCTGGCCGCGCAGGCTCACAGAGCCCCTGGAGCCCAGCCTGGCTGGAGCCCAGCCTGGCTGCAGGGCTGCCCCGGGGCACTCTGGCTGCCCAGGCTCACTGCCAGAGCCCCTGGAGCCCAGCCTGGCTGCAGGGCTGCCCCGGGGCACTCTGGCTGCCCAGGCTCACAGAGCCCCCGGAGCCCAGCCTGGCTGCAGGGCTGCCCTGAGGCACTCTGGCTGCCCAGGCTCACAGAGCCCCTGGAGCCCAGCCTGGCTGGAGCCCAGCCTGGCTGCAGGGCTGCCCCGGGGCACTCTGGCTGCCCAGGCTCACAGGGCCAGAGCCCCTGGAGCCCAGCCTGGCTGCAGGGCTGCCCAGGGGCACTCTGGCTGCCCAGGCTCACTGCCAGAGCCCCTCGCAGAGGAAGGAGCCCAAGCAGACCGTGACGCGCCGGATTTGCCGCTGCCTGACCCTGAGCCTGGCACAGCTCCCAAATGCCATCTCCGTGGCTCTGTGTGAGGCTCCCGGGAAAGCTGGGCAGATGAAGGGCTCACCCCTCTCCTCTCTCCCAAAGCAGAGCCACTCCTGAGCTGTTTGCAGCCAGGTGATGAATTAATGCCCACTCTGGCTGGGCTACAGGAGGAGAAGGGCTCAGAGCCAGCTGGTTTTCCAAGTCCTGTTCTCTTCTCCAGGAGGACGGTGGACCCTGGGATATATCATTAACAGCTGGTACCAGGAAAGTTTGCTTTTATTTGGGGTTGTGAGGACCCTTTGGAAGCAGCACGGGACCCTCCTGCTGTGCAAACCCTGCCTGACTCCAGCCAGCCCCTCCTTCAACTCCCAGCACAAGTCTCCTCCCCAGATAATCCCATGTCACATCCATTAATTCATTTAATCTCCTCGTCTCTCTGCACATCAGGTGGGTGTCCATGCCACCCCTTAGGGCCATCTGTGGGCATGGGCACCGTGGTGACAGGGACAATCCCCCCCAGCTTGGGAATGTGGCCACCTTCAGCCACAGGGCAGTGACTTTTGGGGACAATATCCAACTGGCATGGCTCAACACTTCAGCTGCATCCAAGGGGGATAAAACCTCCTAGCTCAGGGGCACTCCCAAGCTGTGTGCCAGGGAGAGGACTCTGACTCCTTGGGAGGGTCAGCCCATGCAAGCAGAGGAGCATCACGGGCCAAAACGCTGATGCAGGCAAATCCAGCACGCCATCGGGAGGAAGACTCTGCCCTCCGGACTATTTTTGGTTTGTTTTTGCCAACTCTGGAGCCACTGATCTATGATACTGTCACTGCTGTGACTAAGGGCTCTGCAGTTGGAGTAGCATCAAGCAGGACTCAGAGAGAGGGATGCGCGCGGCTCTCGGGGGACCGGTAATGGGAGAGAGCCCTTCACCTCCTGTTTACACTTTAATGCCCATCCAGGTTATCCATTATTTATTGCTCTTGTATTTATAGAGCATTACCAGCACACGCGGGGCTCTGCGGGCGGCTGGGCACAGGGTGCCCTCTCCTTCGGATGCCATGGTTTGAACAGAGCAGTTAAACACCCCCGGGCTCTGCACCCAGCCGGGTGCTCCAGGGGGGTCATCCCTCCCCTCCTGCATCCTGGGGCTTTGCCATGAGGGATTTGTTGGAGGGGTCATCCCTCCCCTCCTGCATCCTGGGGCTTTGCCATGAGGGATTTGTTGGAGGGGTCATCCCTCCCCTCCTGCATTCTGGGGCTTTGCCATGAGGGATTTGTTGTTTCCCCCCGGGCTGGGGTGACGTTTTCTCCGTTGGGCCCCGGCCACAGCAAAGCCAAGCCTGGCTTTGGGCACCCAAAGCACTGTTCCCTCGTGCCCAGGGAAGCCAGCACAGCCCAGCACTGCAGGGTTTCACTTATTTGGGGTGGAAAAACCACCCTGGTGACTGCAGGTCACCCAGGGGGTCCTGATTCACTCCTTCCCTTGCCCCCTCCATCTCTGCAGGAACAATCTCCTGGCTCCGTAGGGCTGTGACCACGAGGAGCAGCCCCCTGGCCCTGCCCACCTGCAGCTGCCTTTGCCAGTCTGTCATGTTTAAATGCAGAAGCTTTGATACCATCTGAAAACATGCACCGAGCAGCTCAGCCCTGTCCAGTTCCACCCGGCTCCCTGGATTAGCACGGGGAATCCATCAGTGGGGCTGCAGCAGTGCCTGGGCTACCAAAAGGAGCCACCCCGTTCCCTAAGGGACAGATGGGACCTGGCTGGTGCCAGCTGGGACACACGGATGGACACGGGAGCTGTGGAGAGGGAAAAGGAGGCGGTGTGGAGCACCCAGCCAGCAGTGGGCCTCTGCCAATCCCTGGGATGAGCTCTTCCTGCAGGGATAACCATGGCCAGCCACAACCCACAGGCATGTGCTGTCCCCATCTGGTTCAGTCAGCCCAGCCTGGCCTGGCTTTCATTTCCCACTTTTTATCTGCTGGTGCTGGGGAAGGCGATTTCTGCCAGGTCACAGGGAAACAGGTTTGCCATGGGACCAGGCAGGCCCAACCTCCAGCCCCAGCACCATCCCTGGAGCAAGACACAAAGTCTGGGAGTTGGCCTCTGTTTTCCTGCGCCTGGGCCCTCGCCCATCTTGGCTTAAAAGCAGATTTTTACTAAACCATTTGTAATCTCTCTTTCGTAAGAGGGTGTGATCAAGGGACAGGGAGAAATCACCTGGGACAAGGCAAAACCAGGACTTCAATGCCAAACCTCTGCAAACACAGGTGGAAGAATTTTATTTAAGTGAAAGAAATGTCATTTCCAACAGTTTCATGTGGGAAATGTCGAAAAATTATTCCTTATTTTCCAGCATTTTTCCAAGCGTGCACCTGCAGGGAAATGAGCAGTTCCAGTGTCACCAGTGTGGGTTTTAAAGGGATGCTGCTGGCAGCATTGGCTGAGCAAAGGTTAATGGCTGGGTTCAAATGCTGCAGTGTTGGCAGGGACACCTTCCACTGTCCCAGGGTGTCCCAATGTCCCACCTGGCCTTGGGCACCTCCAGGGATCCAGGGGCAGCCACAGCTGCTCTGGGCACCCTGTGCCAGGGCCTGCCCACCCTCACAGCCAGGAATTCCTTCCTAACATCAAATCTAAACCTATTCTGCCAATTTGAAGCCATTCCCTGTGTCCTGTCCCTCCATCCTTGTCCCCAGTCCCTCTCCAGCTCTCCTGGAGCCCCTTCAGGCCCTGCAAGGGGCTCTGAGCTCTCCCTGGAGCCTTCTCCTCTCCAGGTGAGCACCCCCAGCTCTCCCAGCCTGGCTCCAGCCCTGCAGCAGCTCTGGGCTCTCCTCTGGGCTCTCTCCAGCAGCTCCAGGTGCTGCTGCTGTGTCCCCAGGGCTGGGGCAGCTCTGCAGGTGGGCTCTCACCTGAGCTCAGGGGTACAATCCCCTTCCTGCTGTCCAGGCTGTGGAACCAGACCAGGGTTTCTGGGCTGGAGCATGTCCAGTTTTTCACCCACCAACACCCCCCAGGTTCTTCTCCTCAGGGCTGCTCTCCATCCATTCTCTGCCCAGAGGAGGATGAGGAGAGCCTTCAGCCTCAGTTTGCAGCAGCAGGAAACACAGAGGGATGGAGAGGGAAGGAACAATGCCCTCCAGCACTAGAAGGAACCAGCCAAAGCATTCACTTTTTGTTCCTGCCTTCACTAAAAAGCCATCTGCAAACAAGAACAGCACCAGCAGCAAAAAAAATCCAGTGTGGGACACAGTGGGAGAGGAACCAGAGCTGTGCTTGCACATCCCCAGGGTGCAAAACCCAAAATAACCTGGGCCACCACTGACAAGGGGGAAAGAGAAGCGATGTCACAGAGCAGGTGGCCAAAGACATGGCACAAGCAATCAATTCTCCTTGGAAGCATCCAGAAGATAACGAGGCAATGAGTAACGGTCTGTATGGAATTGTAGGAACAAATCACATCAGCCTGACCTAATCTCATCCTGAGACATGGCAATGGCAGACGCAATCTCCCGGCCCTTAACCACAGGAAGTCTTCAATGCTGCTTCAAATGCAGAATTATGGTCAGGGGGGATGGTGCAGGAGGCTCTCAAATCGATCCAAGCCCGTCAGGGGTTTGAAGGCCTGTACACAGCGTGTTTGAGGGGCTCCAGGTTCCAGCACGACAGCCGGGAATGAGTAACATCAACCTGGGGAACTGCTGCCCACACTGGCACAGCCCTGGCTCCCCACAGGCTCACAGCTCTGCCGTGCTGGATGCTGCAGCTTCACCACCCCCAGCCATCCCTGGGGAAATCCAGGGTGTTTGCAGCAGGCAGGGAATCACCATGGTGCCACCAGGCAGGAGTCCCCACATCCCCAAAGTCGCCCTGCTGCAGAATGGCCCTGGAACACCCTTCCCATCCAAAGCCTGGAGCATCTCCACCCTTCAAAGTCAAAGGGGTCAGCTGCACAGAGCCTCATGCTCTCCCACAACCTCTAGCGTCACTCAGCCGCCGTGTTTTATGGCTTTTGGATCGGGAGGGAAGGTGCCTGCCTTTCTTCATGGCAGCTCCTTGTCCAAGGAGCCCGGAGAAGGACTGAGGTGCCGGGATCTTCGCAGCCCGGCTGGTGAGACTTGCCAGGACCTGGTTCACCTGGCCTGACCTCACCCACCCGCTGCCTAGTCTTCCAGAGTGCTATCCGTTCTTTATATATAGCAATTAAATGTGATAAATGGGCTGCAAAAGTGCTATTTTGGGAGAGAGGAGGCTCCATCTGGGAGTGCTGCAGTGCTGGCTCAGCACGACCCACTGCACACCTGGCTCGCCCCACTGATCTGCCGTGGATGCTGCCCCACACCTCAATATGTGATGGCACACGGTTATCTGGCATGTTCCCAGGTTTGTTTCTCTCCCCCACCACTTCCAAAAGCTCCCTTGATTTCTCTGGCTGCTGTTTGACACCATCACTTTAAATACAGAGTTTGCCCAATTTCTGGGAGTGCAGCACAGGCTGGTCAGGAGCAGCTCAAGCCACCCAGTCATAGCAGCATCCACAATTTACCTGTAAAGATCAGCAGAGCTTCTGGGGAAAGGAACCCCAATAAGAGGGGAAATACTTGGGGGAAAAGGTCAGGATGAGAGATAAGGACAGGGAGGAGGGGAAAAATCAAGATCCATGAGACCCCCATCCCTGGAAGTGTCCAAGGCTAGGCTGGATGGGGCTTGGAGCAGCCTGGCACAGTGGAAGGTGTCCCTGCCCATGGCAGGGGGTGGCACTGGTTGCACTTCAAGGTCCCTTCCAACCCAAACCATTCTGTGACTCTATGTGCCCAGGATGGGGTTTATTTAATGTGACACTCAGCTCAGGTCCATGGAGGTATTTAGGCACTGAAGGGGATCCAACTGCTGCTGCATCTGGCTCTGAACACAGCACTCCCAATCCCCGGCTGTGCGTCGCTCCAGCATCCAAAAATCCCGTGCCCACCCCATGCCCAGGGGTTTGGGATCCCCCCTGTGCCCCCCAGCCCCGGGCAGCCCCCGGGATGCCGGTGGGAACCAAGCAGGCTTGGAAGCGAGGGGAGATAACCCTGCAATGCCCAGGGATGCTGCGGGGTGTCTGGCTTGTGGGGAAGGTCAGGGAATGGGGACCAGGGCTGGAAGGGGAGTGGGACAGCCCCTAGATACTCCCCAGCTGGAGGCGAGCTGAGACAATCCCCCAGATCCTCCCTAGAACGGAAAGGGACTGAGGTCATTCCCTGAATCCTCCCTGGGGTGGAAAGACCCCGTGACAGCCCCCATTCCCTCCCCGGGGCTGGGGGGGCACCCCGCAGCAGCCCCCCAACGCCCACCTTGCTGGGAAAGGACCGGGACAGCCTCCAAATCCTCCCGGGGCTTGACGGGGACCGCGGCATCTCCTAATCCCTCCTCGGGTAGCAAGGGGACCGCGGCAGCCCCGTCCAGCCCCCGGGACCCCGCAGCGGCGGGGGCTCGGTGGGTTCGGTGCCGAGCCCGGCTCAGCCCAGCCCGGCTCGGCTCCCCCCGACGGCCG
>WBNO01033443.1:46375-76877 GCA_013400575.1 Peucedramus taeniatus
CTCGGCCCCGCGGGGTGCCCGGCGCTCCCGGAGCATCGGGGAGCTCCCATGCCCGGTCGCTCCGGCCCGCGGGATGCGCGGCCCGGCGCTCGCCCCCGGGTGTTTGCTTGGCGCAGCCCGGCAAGCCGCGGGCAATACCTGAAACTGCCCTCCTGGACGTTCCTGGAGCCTCGACTTGACTGTGACCATGTACAGCTCTCTTTCCTATTAGATTTCTATTTGACAGGTGCAAAGTTTAACTTCATTTCTTCTTTTTTTCTTTTCGCTGCAAAGGGGAGGACACGTCCAGCTGCTCCCCCCCGGGAAGCGGCGTGCTTTTCCGAGCCCGTTTATCCGTTAGGTTTCGTTCAGTGACATTTCCAGCTCGTTCTAGGCACAAGGCGATGCAGCTGTAGGAAACGCCTCCGCCGGCTGCGTGCATGTTCCCCGGGGCACGCGGGGGCAGCCCTTTGACTCTGGAATGTAGCGTAGACCCGGCTGTCTCGGCACTTTGTAATTTAAAACGAGCCAAGCAGAAGCTCCCGCCCTAATTCCCCTGCCCGTGTTTGCTTTAGTGCCTGTTACTATATCCTAGAGCAAATATATTTGAAAGCTGCACCCACTCCATCGTTTATTTTCTATAAAGCTCCTTGCAAACGATTTCCGAATATCCCCGCGACTGAGGCGAAGTTATTGCGGTGGGGTTGCCGGAGGAAGGGAGCTCCGGGCTCCTCTGCTTTCCTCGGTGCTCAGGAATTTCTCTTGCTGAGCTCATTTGGTGGCCAGGGATGCAGAGGGGTTTTGCGTGGCTTGTGCACAGATCTCAGGCTCTGCCAGTCCTGATCCTGCCCTGGCAGCAGCACAGGGGCTCGGGAGAATTCTTCAGGTAACAGTTTTCTAAAGCAATTTTTCTCTCCCGGGTGGTTTGGTACCGAATTCGTGAGGTGGCGGAGCGCTGAGCATCTCCGGCTGCGGGGCTTCCCCACAGGAAGCTGCAGCTTTTGGAATGTTAAAGTGCTGAGTTTCGGCGCTGGGATGAAAACGGAAGCGTTGCGTTTTGAGGCGGTCGCGTTTGCCTTTCCCCACAGCGGGAGGCTGATGCGGGCAGGGCGAGGAGGCAGCTCCGGGTGTTCGGGGATGCTCGGGAGCAGCTGGTGCCCGCTGTGCTTGGTTCGAAGGGAGAGTTCTGTGGGACTTGTGTTCCTCGAGCCTGGGTGCGTGTGGACTCAGCTGCCAGGTGGAAAGCACAGTTATTTCCATCCCGGGCGTGCCTGGAGGCTCCGGGAGCAGGATCCTTTGCATTTTTACTCTTTGAAATTCCTGCCCTTCAAATCCCGGTATCGAGGTGGGTCCGTTGGGAAAGCAGAGCAGGAGCAGAGCCTGCAGCTGGGCTGTGTTCAAGCAGGGATGCAGCACTGGGAATCAGAATTATTTTCCTGGATGTTCTGAGCTGGTCCTGCTGAGCAGGGAGCTGGTGCCCCACTCTGTCCTGGCTGCTGGGGAATCCTGAGGTCCCCGTGGCTCAGCTCCTTGTGAAAACTTGTTGCATTTTGAAGACCTTCTCCTGAGGTTTTTCCCCCCGGAGCTTGTGGGCTTCAGTGCCACCTTGTCACTCTGTGCAGTCAGCTACAAGGGGAGAAATCTCAGCCTGCCTTCACCCACTTCCCCACCTCCTCCCTCCCTTTCCCACCCCAGTGCAGCCACCCTCAGCCCCCGAGCAGAAGAAGGGGCAGCAGGGCGGGTTTGCACATTGGGCAGAGCACACCCCAGCTGTGACTGCAGGGGCACAGCATCCCTTCACAGGGACAGAGATGGGGAGCCCTGCTGAGGGTGAGCACGGTGCAGGGACAAGCCTGGAGGGCTCTGCAGGCAGAAGGGGGGTGTTGGAGCAGGGAGAAGCCTGGAGGGAGCAGGGAGGAAGGGGATGTTGGAGCAGGGAACACAGCACCGGTCTGGCAGCAGGCGCCAGGCTCTGGAGATAGATAACGGAAGGAAATCGCCTCCAGGCAAAATGAGAAGTGGCCAAACACTCCCTGACCCCAAAGCCCTTTCTCTGAAGGGGTGGCTGGTGTGGGCAGCTGGTGGCTCCAGCTTTTCCTGAGGCCAGAGGGAGGGAGGTGCTGTCTTTTGGTGGCCAGCGATGAGGGTGCTTCTCGTTTTGGCACCAAAAGGTTCAGACCATCCTGGCCCTCCAAACTGGGTGCAGTGAGACCCCTCCAGGGATGCCAGGTCCCCTCAGGTGATGTGCAGGGGGTAGGATTGGGGTGGATAACCAGCTGTGGGAGCACAGTTCCTGTGGCTTGTTAGCATCAATATTATTCTGTACAGCACATACCCCACACATGACAAAGGAGCGGATTAGGGAACCTCTGGCTTAGGGTATTGTCACCGAGCTGAGACTCAAAATGTGCTTTTTGGGGTCTCAAAAACGACCCTGTGTTTGGAGAACCCCAGCTGCCATGATGTTTGCATGCAGTCCCTTTCCATGAAGGAATGTGAGCCCCCCAGTGTCCCGAGCTCATGGCAGGAGCTGCTGCCCGAGCAGAAAGTCACCCCAGCAGCTCCTGGAGCCGAAGGAAATGCAGGATAGGAACAGCATCTGTGATAGCAACCAAGCAAAGCATGCTCAGAGCCCCCTGCAGTGGCTCATCACTGAAACAGAGGGGGGAAAAAAGAAAAAAAAATGTTTATTTATATGCCCTGCATATGAAATACCACCAATGCTTTGCAACCAGCACAGGCTTTGAGATCTGCTTTTCCTTCCTTATTTTCCAAAGCTCAGATGTTCCCTGGGCAGGTGCAGGTGGCAGGCAGGAAGGTTTGGCTGGGGAGGGGGATGTGGCTGGACAGCCCGGCCTGCACCCAGCCCCCAGAACATCCTGGGAACATTCAGGTGCTCATGTCACCAAACCAGGATATCCCCTGCTGGCCCAAGGTGCTCTGTGGTGCCCAGAGCTGCAGGAAAGAGGCTGAGTGTGGTTCTCCTTCAGTGCAGAAGAGGCCAACATTCCCAGCATGGTGATGGCAGCTGGATTTATCCAGGAGAAATAACTGGGCTGGACTATCACCCTCATCCTCGCTGAGCACAGGGCTGTGGTGCTCCTGCAGTGGGGCAGGGAAGAAAACCAGCCATGAGCTGCCTCCTCCTTACCAAAACAGACAGAATTAATGATAATTAATTCTCCACAAGCAACTTCACCCCTACACACCAGGCTCCTTACTCCTCACAGTCCTTCCTCCATTTTCACAAATTAACCCAAACCTTCAGAGGGAGGAAAAATACCCTCTGCTTTTCATTGATTCCTTTAGGAAAAGGAAGACAGGGATGCTACCCTCATACCTTGGGGAAACTGAGGCACAAACAAAGCAGGGTGGAGTTCCTGATAGCAGGGAAGGGTTTGCACAGGGGAAAAACCCCACAGAAATGGATTTCAGTCCTCAACAGAGTTCACCTGAAACACTAAGCAGCTTCAAGACCACCCCACCCAGGACAGTGCTCTGTTTGCCCTTCCTCTGCTTCAGGGGTGGCTCCTGTGCCCTGCCAGAGAAAGTGGGATTGTTAGTAGGGATTTCTCCTATTTACCTATGGATATTTCCTCCAATTTACCTATGGATGTTTCTAGTTAGCCAGGTTGGGATGTTTCTGAGAGATGGGGGTTCCTTGCTGAGCACAGACCTGTCCCCAGCAGCAAGGAGGGGCTGGAGGTGACACCACCAGGGATCAGGGGACTCCTCCTGAGGAACAGGGGCTGGGGACACTCAGCTTGGCCAGGGGGCTCAGGGGGCAGGTCAAAGTCCCTGGAATGAGCAGAGCTGTGTGTTTTCCCCAAGCCTGGCTCCGGGCAGCCCCTCAGGGAGCTGGCACAGCAGTGCCCAGGCAGATGGGGAAGGATGGGTTTCCACTAATCTGCCCCAATCTGGATTATTTTTCCAAATAAACCTCTGTTCCCTGCTGGTTTAAGCAAGTTTTTGGCACGTTGGGGACAGGTGGGATTGTGGGGATGAGGGAGAAGCTGGCAGGGGTGGAGGAGATGGAGGGGATAACATCTGCTTGGTGTCCCTGTGCCAGCAGGCTCCCATCATCTGCACCAAGAGGAGGTCTGAACATCTCTGAGTCGGTTTTGGCAGCACAGCACCCAGATCCTGAGGCTGGGGTCATCCATGGGGCCTCAGGCCTTCGCTGAAGTTTCCTCCTGTCAGAAGCCAGTGGAAAATAACTTGTGTTGAGGGCTTGGTGTCCCCCACCTCATCTCCCATCCAACGCAGAGCTGGGATCCTCTGCAGCTCCTGCCAGGATAAAACAGCCCAGAAAATGCCTCTGGTGCTGCCTGTCCAGGCTGATCCACTCCAGCCCGTTCTGGGGGCTTTGGGGAGCTCCCAGGGAGCCAGGATCACCCCAGGGCAGGTCAGAGCAGGTCCCTGGTCCTGCCTGAGGACACACGGACACAGACAGCCCGCAGAGCTGCTCCGTCCTCCCGGCACCTTCCCCAGCCACTCGCCAGCCTGACATTTACAAATCCCTATTTTTAGATGATCTTCATCACTTCTAATTGTTCAGGCTCCCCCGCCTCAGAAACGCTGCTCTGCATGGGCAGGATGGGTCCCTGAGCCCATTTCTCTCTTCCCCCGTGCCTCAGTTTCCCTTGCAGCAAACCAGTTAAGGGGCTCCCCTTGAGTCCGGGGACCAGGATTTGGGGCTGTTGGTCCCGCTCCCACCCCAGGCCCTCAGATGGGATTTTGGGTGCACCAGCACCCTCCACAGACCCAGGCAGCACTGCTCAGCTCTTATCCAGGAGGGACTGGCTCCAGAGCTGCCTCAGGAGCCTGCGGAGAGCCGAGCCCAGGGGACAGCCCACGCGGGCTGGGCTCGGCACATTGCTAATTAATTTAGTTACTGAATTAACATTTAAATTGACAAGACCTGAATGTGAAGCCAAGCACTGCTGCCTGCCAGGACTCATCAGCTTCCAGCGACCCCAGCTGCTCCCAGGCGGGTGTCCCTGGGTCCTGCTGCTCTGCCAGCAGCACTGAGGGGCCCTGGAGCCTCCAGGAGATGCTCTGGTCCCCCACGAGCCCCGAGGAGGCTGGGCCAGCCTGGACATGCTGTCCTGGAAGAAATGTCTGTGCTCAGCAAGGACAAGGACAGCAGGAGCCAGTCTGGGGTCCCCCCTCACCCTGCTGAAGTGCACCCCAGCCCTGAACGGCCAGGGGTCCTGCCTGGCCCTTGGCTGTCCCCCACACTGAGCTGGGAGGAGGAGAGGGGCCCGGGGATTGCAGCTTTGGCAGATAAAAGAACAACAGGTACACAGGAGTGCCCAGGATGAAGCCTGCAGCCATCACTGAGGGGACCTCCAGCTCCCCATCAGGCCCAGGGATACCCTCCATGATCAAGGAGACCTCAGTGCCATCAAAAGGAGGAGACTCTGAACAGTCTCTGTTCCCAGGCCTTATCCAAGTGGCACATGGATATTCCTCCAAGCCCAGCCCAGCTTCTGGGGCAGAAGTGTTTGGCTAAAGAAGACAGAGAAATCTGGATTGAGACTACGAAGGGAATATTTTATTACTTATAACACTTCATTCAGCTAAATCCACATAGCAGTACACAGAAAGTCTTCAGAAAAGTGCAAATTCTCACTCTGTATTTGTAATACACCCTAGTTTTACAGAGCAGACATCAGGCAAACAGGAGTACAGATCCAGAACTCCCCAAGATTCCAGGCAAGGGGAACAATGCAACTTGAGATACTTCAGTCACCTTGTACAAAGCCATTCTTGAGCAGAGGCAATCAAGCTGGACTGTAACCACCATGCAAGGAGCCCCCTCTTAGTTGGGGAGAGAACAAAAAGGGGGAGAGAAGACCAAAGTGATAGCAGTTTTAAAATTAGAGACCATCCCAGGGCTTCCTAAAGCAGCACACACATCCCACCCTGCCCAAGTGACAGAACCCAGCGCTCCTCTCCTGGCTTGCAGTGTCACACAAACACTTCCTGCAAGGAAACGGGAGCTGGAATCCGCAAAAACCCTCAGGAGCCTGGCAGGGAGGGCACACGAAGTGCTGAGCCAGGGAGCAACACCAGGAATGTGGAAATGCAGGAAACCAACCATCAGAGCCTGGGAGCAGGCGAGGGAGCCCCAGGGCAACCCACCTGGACAGCTGGAACCCCAGAGGGTCTGCCCTCCTCCTGTGCCCCATGGACAACACGAGGGTGTGCTTCCCTCCTCAGAGAAGGGCTGGGCATTTCAAATGAGGGAAAGGAGCAGAGCTCCCCAGAAATAATGATCCCAGCTCTCCTGCAGCCCAAGGCAAGCGTTTTACCTGGAAGCACCTCAGAAAGCAGAGCTGCCTCAGCAGCCCAAAGTGGGGGTACACTGCTCCTCTGGGCCACAAGGGCAGCCCAGCCCTCCCTGTCACACACATTCCCTGCTCCTCTGCCACACCAGAGCTCACAATCCCCTCACACACCCTCAGAGGGGCTGGAACAGACATGGACAGCACTTGCACATATTTAATCCACACCCTGGATGCTCTATCACAGCCTCTAAGAAACCCAGCTACCAGCTCTGCCTCACAGACATTCAGCCTTGCCTGGCAAAGCCCTGAACTCTGAGAGCTCCTGTCCCAGACTTCAGCGCAGAGATTAAACCTGTCACAGCCTGGGGACAAACCAACCCCAGCCCTCTGGATTGTATCAAACACTAAACCCAACACACTGGCTGCATGACCACAGCTGTAGCCACTGCCCAGCCTCTGAAAAGGTGTGTTTTACCTGGAAGCACCTCAGAAACAACATCCACAGCGTCCTTTGATCTGTGACCCGCTTTCTACTCAAGTCAGAAAAGCCTTTGTTCTCATCTGAGAAATGGGAAAGAACAGCTGACAACTCAAGGAAGGTTTGCACAAACCAAGGGAACTCTAACACGATGCATTACAAAGTTACAGGGCAAGGAAACGAGAATTCCAGTCCTTCACAGTAACAGAAGTAAGGGATGTGAGATCAGAGGGAGGAGATAAAGGAGTTCCACAAATGGAACAGTATAAATATATCAAACAGTTCCAATACAGTAGGAAAACAACAGTAGCAGCAGTTTCAAAACAGCAAATAGTTCTTATACCCTGAAAGTACATTCAACACATGCTGTGCCTGCTGCTCTCCTCCCAAAAGCATCACTACAGCTACAGCTCCCTGTCAAACCTATCCATGGGGAAAACCCCAGACACGTAACACCCCCAGCTGGGCTTTCTTCTTTAATTACAGATAGTTGCACTATGAACAGTTACAGCTTCTACCAACGCTTATTTGGAAACATTCTCTCCATTTCTAGCACTTGCCTACTGACACAAAGCAGATCTCTGGGAAGCTGCAGATTGCTGCTCTTTGCAGGAGCACAACCATCACTCAGGAGACGTGACTGCTACAATAACACACAGCTGGGCTCACCACACACACACACACTATGCTTTTTACAGTGTTTGTTCAAAATTATGTCCCAAGTCACTTGTTCTTCTCACTGCTTGGAGAACAAAATCCTCAGCGCCTCAGGGTTTAATCTGCTGCCAATGGAAGGAATGGCAAGAGCTCCCTCGAGTTCAGTGCAGTGGGGATCCAGATCTGCACCCTTTTTGGGAGAGCTGAAGGCAAAGCAGCAGTCAGAAATGCCTTCCCAGCCCTACCCAGCACGGACAACAACAAAAGCATCCTCTGAGTGTATCTGGGTTTGCCTATTTTCCCCACCATGTCGGTCAAATGTACAATCAAGATAAAAAAACCCAAGCTTTTGGCATTAGATACATTTCACTCACTGGCAGAACAACTTGGAGATACTTTCTCTTAAAATAAAAAAAATAAATAAATAGCAGTGACAGGTCAGAACTTGTGCAACACAGACCTTCTCTAGCACATGTACATTCATAGACACTGAAATACTTCTCCATGGACATAGTGCAAAGCTGCTGGCAGCAGGAAACCCCCAAAGCTCAGGGCTCTCTGAAGCCATGGAGAGGCAACACACAAACCTACCCTGTGCCATCCAGCTGCAAGGGCATCATCAGAGGGAGGAGGAATTTGGAGAGGCAGCAATAGTGGCAAAACAACAGCTTGAACTCCAGGGCACCTTGGGGCCATCTCCCATCATCGCCACACAGATAAAACCCAGCACTGAACTGCTGCTGCTTCTCTTTAATTGCTGCCAGTGACAGCAGGGAGCTTCCAGAACCAGCTCTCCTGTGCCAAACACGGCCTTTATTGCCCAAAAATCCAGTATAACCACAAGGAGAACTTGAGGATTGGTATGGGTGGTGGTTTTGGAAAATGTGATTACAAGTCCCACTTGCTACTTGAGCAAAGGAAGAAAACAAATGAGAAAAGCTGTTAAAATTTTACCCTTAAAGATCAAGAATAAAAGTATTTGCAAAGTGCTATTCTAACAAATTACCTGACAGGACATGACAAAAAAAAAAAAAAAAACAAACAATTTAGCAACTGTGTCAGTCTCATATTCACTTTCTTCTTTGTTTTGGTTTGGGTTTTTTTTTTAGTACACAGACAATATTAATACAGGCCAGCAAAAACTAAAAAGTCTCTGACTGGCATTTTCATTGAAAGAAAAACAAGAAAGCTTAAGACCCTGCAGAGATGTGGGACAAAAAGTAGCTACAGAGCCTGTGGTAGTCAGAAGGGGCAATTTTACCAAGGAATGACCAAGTTCCTGCTCCTTTGGAAGCCTTGGAAAGGCACCAGGCAATTCCAACCCCAAGCTGCAGCTGTTGCCACTATTATTCCACCGCAAATTATTTTAAGACACACACAGGAAAGCTACAATGCCCAAGAACACCTATACCAATAGAAGAATCCTTAAGCAGCTGAAAAATGTCAACAATTTGCCTAAACAAGAAATGCTGAGGATGCTTTTGGAAGTGCAGACCTGTATGGAAGGTCTCAGAGCTGCAGGGAAGAAGCAGCCTTTGTTGGCAGTTTGGAGTGATCACTCCTTTAAAACTTTAAAACCTTTTCACACACGAAAAAAGAGGTGTTTCAGGTACCTGAACTGAGTTTAAGACACAGTGCAGCAGCTAAGCTCAGCTGCCTCAAAGGTACTAGGGCAGTTCATTTGCATTGGTGCGAGTTAATTAAACTTTTGGTCAAAAGGACTGAAAACTGCAACAACAAATCCAACCCTTTCCTCTGACCTCCCCTCCTCATCCCAGTTTGGTGAAAAGCCTGACAAAAGAACGCTTCTTCTTTACAGAAAAAGAATGCAGCTGTTTAAAACACACACACACACACACAGAGATGAGACTGGTTCTGCTCCTGGGTCTTTTGTTCCACACCGGGTTCCTCCTCCAGCCCCGGGCCCTAGGCAGAGCGCCAGGTCAGCCTGTTCTCTGCAGGCTCCAGGAAATTCTCAATCAGAGCCTCAATCAGATTCCGGAGCTCCTCTTCCAGCACACCTCTGTCACTGCAGGAAACAACAGGCCCAGGTCAGGGCTTTGGGAAATGCCCAAACATCAGTAAATAAACAAACAGCAAGACTGGATGGGGATGGACTTGCTCTGCTGTGTTTCCTACCCCTCCAGGTGTAGGGACTCCTGCTTTAATGAGCTCCTTTTCTGCAGGATTATCATGGAATCACAGAATGGCTTCGGTTGGAAGGGACTTTAAAAGATGGTGTCCAGAGCCCTCTAGTGGCCTTTTTCTTCTTTAATTAAATCAATTTCAATTAATATTGCAAGAACCAGGTGGTGAGGCCCTGGCACAGGTTGTCCAGAGCAGCTGTGGCTGCCCCACCCCTGGGAGTGTCCAAGGCCAGGCTGGAGCAACCTGGGATGGTGGAAGGTGTTCCTGCCCATGGCAGAGGGGCGGAATGATCTAGTCTTTAAGGTCCCTTCCAACACAAACCATTCCATGATTCCATAATCGTGAAGAAAAGGTTTCTGTGGTGTAAACACACCCTGGATTTCCCCCTCACTTTTAAACTGGAAGTGGCTCAGCCCAGGTGAATAACATCTGGTTTCTCTCCTGCAGCTCAGAGTAACAGCAGATTCCCAGCAGCAGTGGGAACCCACCTGGCTGCAAACACACCAACCTCAGGACAGAGAGAACAGCCTGGATGTGACACTCAGCCCCCTGGTCCTGTTGACAAGGTAAGGGTTGGTCACAGGCTGGACTCTGTGAGCTCAGCTTTCCTAGCCTAAACAATTCTGTCATTCATCACTTGAGCACTTTTTAACTCTAAATAACTGGGGCACTGGGTTTGCTAGAGAAGCCTGCTGCAGCAGATGCTGAGGACCCCTCTTGGTGGCCGTGCTGAGGGCAGCAGCAGGGCAGGGGCACTGACCTGTGCCCGGGCAGGGCGCACATCTCGGCGTAGTACTTGATCTTGGGCTCGGTGCCGCTCGTGCGCAGCGTGGCCACGCAGCCGTTCTGGAAGGTGAACGTGATCATCTGGCTGCTCTTGCTCACTGGCAGCACCTGCAAAACCACAGCAGCCCCTTACTGCCACTGCAGCAGCACCTGGGAGCCCAGGAGCTGCAGGAGCATCGGGGTCAGTGAGTCAACAGAGGTCGTGGTATCAGAGTCACCACCACAGTCCACATCTGCCTCCTTCCCCGTGCATTTCAGTCCCACTCTGTAACTCACAGACTTCTTGTTCAGCTGGCTGCTGTCATAGCCCGTGGTGATGTCTCTGACGTGCAGGATGTTGTAAACCCCACAGCTTTTGGGGTAGGACTGAGGGCCATCGAAGTTCCGCAGTCTCTCGAATATCCGTTTGATAGTGGGAGGGTCATAGCACAGGAAATAGGAAGTCTTGGATATGTGATACCCATACCTACAAGCAGATTCATGGTTTCATAGTAAGATTCAGAGGGTTTTAGCACATTTGGTACCCAAAAGATCTCAGTACAAGGCTTCATTCTGACAAATACCATCCTTGTTTTATTGCTGGCATTGTATCCCTAGCCATTCCTTCCTGTTCTGTTACAAATCCCTTCTGGCAGTGGAAAACCATTCCCTGTCTCCTGTTCCAAATCCCTCTCCAGCCCTCCTGGAGCTCCTTGTGATATCTGCACTAGTGATGGGCTGGAATCCATCTTACATCCAAAAACCCCACAACAGCTTACAGCGAGAAAACATCTGAGGGACACAAACATCTACTTATATAAACTTATAAAGAAATATTCCTTAGATGATTCCCAGCTCTGAAACAGCTGAATAGAATATTCTAATGAAAAACACCACTCACGTTTCATAAATGTCAACGAGTTTCTGTGCCAGGCTCAGGCCCTGGCCCTGCAGATAAGTTGCCATTTCTGCAATGACCACAGCTGCACTCACTCCATCCTTATCCAGCACTGATGTGCCACACATGAAGCCTAGGAAGAAAAAAGGCATTGTGGAAAAAGGACCTGACAGATTATCACACAGATTTACCTGACTGAAGCTTTAACCTTTGATCCTGTAAAGGAAAATTGGCCAGTACATGGAAGCTGCTTTATTGCTGCACAGGCAGGAGAATTCTGATGAACTAGGGGGTTATAGGGCTGGAAAGATAAGCAAAACACCAGCATCAGCAAGTCAGATACAATTTATTATGGGAGTTGGCAAGTCAATTTGATGGGAGCAAAATATCAGTGCTATTAACGACTAGGATAAAAAGAAAGTACTTTCTGTGTGCTTTATTGCATAACTAATATCAGTCCCTCCTATTCACATTCCCCCCTCAGTTCAAAGGGATATCAGCCCTCATACCAATAGACTCCTCAAATGCAAAGAGAACTTCTTTTCCATTATCCAGGAGATTTTTTACTCTGCTTCCAATCCATTTAAAACCAGGGAGTGTTTCCTAAAAAAAAGGGGGGGGAAAAAAAAGGAGTGCTTAAAAACCATATTTTCAACTTAGATTCAAATCAAAGAAAAAAAGTAAAGCCACTGTTCACTTCAGACTAAAAAAAAAGGAAAAAAAAAAAAAACAAACAAAACAAAACAAAGAAAACATAACACTATATTTTGAATTTTAAGGTCAATGGGAAAGACTGCTGCAGAGTCAAAACTCTAAAGCTTAAGGATGTTTTTCTGGTTTTTTTTTAAGTGACTTCCTAAATTTACATCTAATTAGTTGATGAGCAGAATAGGGACAGTAAAGAAGCATCAGAGAAGTCATATCTCCAGCTAGGATGATGAGTCCAAGGCAAAGAGCCACTGGAAAGGATTTTCCTAGTGGATACTCAACCAGGACAAGAGTACCAAACCAAGGAAAAAGTGTGTCAGGGACTGTGGTGCTCAGATCACATCAGATCAGCTGTGCTGCTCATCAGATGAGACACAGTTATTCAGGAGGAAAAGCTACAGAAACATAAAAGCAACACTTTTAGGTGCTGGGAGGGGAGAGCACTTTTCTGGGGGTTTTTATATAAATCATGCAAAAGCAGTCAAAAGCTTAGAAACAGCTTTTCTTGGAGGGAAGGAAGTTACAAATAAAAAGGAAGGGGAGCTTTTAGAGAAGGCCAAGAGGTTCTGTAAATTCCTAGCTTCTCTTTTTTCTTTCAGCCAAGTATGTCCTTTTCCAATTAAAAAAAAAACCAAACAGTATTTAGAGAGAACCAAATCCACTACAAGGAACTGACAAGGAACCCTGATTAGGCATATCTGGCCAGTCACTCAAAATGGTTCAGAGTTGCTTTCAATTTTAAACTCCTCAATTTTTGGCAAAATATTTATTCCTGTTGCACATGGATTTAATTAAGACCGGTATAAACGAGGCCTGGCCCTTTGTGTGTTTGTGCTAGGATTTCAGGCACTTACCTCTCTTCTGGCTAACACCCAACAGAAATCAGATTTAATCTGGATGCAGGAACTAAACTGTCAGTCTCGGGGAGCACCCCAGCTTCTTTTTTAAAAAGTTCTTAAAGCTGCATTAAGGATGTGAATACATGAGTTCCTCTGCCTGAAGTAAACCCAAATTCAAAACCCACTGGCACAGGCACCTGAAGGGCCATTGAGTAACCTCCAAGTGCTCCCTACAAACCCATCAACACCCAGTGAGCACAGCAGGCTGCACAAACCTCCCTCCCCTCTCACAGAAGGATTTCAGATACCACAGCTAAGATATTCCTGTTATCCTGCTATATAGCAATTCAGATGTTAATCTGTGTCCCTGTGACTGAGCTTTGCCCATGCTGATCTCCCAGTCCCAGAACACTGAGGAGATTGAAATCAGGCTTGTGTGGGTGAAAGAACATTCTCTATGAGCTGGAATCCATCAGAACTCCCAGCCAGAAGCCTGGAAGTCCCCTGCCCACCTTTCACACCAGCAGGGGTTTGGATGGAGACAACACCACAACCCACACTCACCTCAAAGTGAAATCCCTCTTTAAGTGCAATTGCCCTCAAGATCTTGGAGGAGACCGTGGTTGCCAGCATGTAAACATTCCTCACGTTGGCATCCTGGGAGCAGCTCTCCTTCCAGCAGGAAAACATCCACCAGCCAAACAAGGCTGCCAGCTCATTGCCTGTGAACACCTTCCAGCAGCCACTGCGGGGAGAGGCAAGGTGAGGAATTCTGAAGTCACTCAACACCAGGAGAGGCAAGGTCAGGGCTGGGGGAGAGGATTTCTGCAGTCACTGAACACAGGATGTGAGCACAGCACTGAGAAGCTGCTCTAGGCAAAGCCACCCTACTGACAGACTCCACACCTATCACACCTCAAGGATTTACAAGCCCAGAGCCCAAGGACAACCCCAGGGTCTCCTCTCTGGCACAGCTCTGGTCTGAGATGACCCAGCAGCAGGAGAGCAGTCTAGAACTGATCCACACAGAGCAGTCTATGCAACCTGTTAACATTGCAGTCAGGCAGGGCCTGCTCAGCTTTTACTTACTCAGCCATCAGAACTGGGGCCTGTTAGTGGGAGAAAAATAACTTCTGTTCAATATGAACAAGAGGAGAAAACAAAGAATTAAAATTGTAAATATTTTAAAAAACCCCACTCCACCAAAAAAGCCCATGACAACTGCCAAGGAAGGTTTGCCTGATATAAATGAAAACAAAGCAACAACAAGATTTTACTGCACTCAGTTTTCAGCTGAGCTATATTTGGCCATTTATATTACACCAGTAAGTATTTAATCTACTCTTTGCTGGGAGAACTGATTTCAGATACATTTGGAGCTACACCAGAGGAGAAAGCTAGAAGGAAAAATATCCATATGCCTAAGGAATTCCAAGAGTGGATTGAAGGCCTGTGCCTGGCAGCCATTTGGGGACGTTCTGTGACTCCCACCACCTTTTCTGCAGGAAGGCACAAAAAAGGGTCCCATCACTCACTTCTCCTGCTGCTCTGCCACTGCCAGCCGATCTGCATCTGGATCTGTGGCCACTACCACTTTTGCACCTTCTTTCTCTGCAAGCCTCAGTGACAACTCCTGGTGGGAGAAGGAGGGACACAAAAAACCAAATCAGAGTAAATAAACCCACAGCCTTCCTAGTTACATCTAACACCCAGTGAAAGAAAAACCCCCATGGATTGCCCACTGTGTTAATACACCTGAAAGCAGGTTCTCCCTCTTCTCTCCCTCAGTTTGTTTTTCCCCACAGAAATCAGATTAATTAGAAGCCAAAATACCAGCACAGATTCTCCCTCTTCAGGGTTGGGGCATTTGACAGTAGAGAAGTCTGGGTCTGGATCTTTTTGCTCTGGAACTGGAATGGGAGGCTGGAACCCAAAGGCTTTGAAAGCCAGCTGCACGTAGTCATGGCCAACTCCATGGAAAGAGGTGTGGACAAACTTCAAACTGCTCTGCACGTTCAGCTCCCTGAGGAGGAAACCACTTCAGTAAGATCCCAGCTCTTTAACAAGGCTATTTTCATGAAACAAACTGAACTGCAATTCCTCTGGGTGCTGTTCTGATGATTTCTGCATTAATTTCAAAGGAATGAGTGAAAGTGCTTACTCTGCACTAGAAATTGCTGGGTTAAAGCTGCTTCTCCTGGAAAATGAAATATTTACCTTCCTCTGAAACAGATCAAAGTCTCCCAAGAATAAACTGTTGATTTCTACATCAAACTCAAGCTCTTCCACCACCTTAAAATGTTATTTCAGATCTGTTCCTTGCCATCCATCCTCCTCCCTTTATTCTCATCCTCTGCCCTACCTAACCTTTATACTAAATCTATTTGATGCATGTGCACCTTGCTTTCACTCTGAATTTCTGCATTTTATTCAGAACTCTCAGAGCATATTCACCTGCATTAAATGGTTTCCACTGGGGTGCTTCACAGTTATCTAATTCCCAAAGGCAGCTGTGCTTTATTCTCAACCAAATGGTTTAACCCTAAGGATGGTGACCCTTGAATTTAATGACACCTCAGAGAACACAGTGAAGTCTGTCTGCAGTCAGTTTTTCCACATGCAACCCACAGCTTATTTAAAAACATAACTCAGGTACCTTTTGCTTTATACAATACCTGTGATAGCATATCTTTTTCAGATCTTCCATGTAGCTGTCACAAATTTTCTTCAGGGGATCCTGCCTGAGGGGACTGGTGTCTACCAGATTTTCATTCCAAGAGCCATTCCATGGCTCAACACACTCCTCTATACATTTTATAATCTCCTTATCATGAGGAGAGGTGATCTGTGCTCCATTTTCCCAATAAACCTGGGGTAAGGTGAAGGAAAGCAAGACAGTTTATTTGCAAAGATTATTAACTTGATAAATTCTTGTAGCTGAAGGATTCCACCTACTTTGTGCCTAAGCCACACAGAGAAGTCAGCATCTGACTGGCTTGATTCTCAAGACACTTGGAATCATTCAGTATGGACCTCTGAGCTCACAACTGATAAATGGAGCTTACACAGCAACACAACCTGCTTCCACAAAAGCTGATATTGAGCTATTACAGCTGAAATATCAGGATGTGAGAAACCAAAACCAGGCACTTCTATCTGGGAGTGCTGTGCAAACTGTAACAGCAGAAAAAACATCACCTTCTCCAAGGCTGCCTCTCCTCCTGAAAAAGGAATACAGCTTGGTTTTGAACCCAGAGCAAAACAGATAAGCAGAGTGCCAAGGTCCTTGTTTTTCCACAGCTGAATAACTGTAATCTCTCAGCTGGAAAACACCCTCCTGAGTGGAAATTCCATATCTAACCTCAACTATAATAAAGCCTTTGTTCAAGATTTAAAGGCCAGTTTTCCCACACTCTGCTGCCAACAGCATGGCTGAGCTCACAGTGCAGACTCTGCTCAGGTAATCTGCCTCTGCTTTCTCACCAGTGTCCTCTGGGCTTGTCACCTCCAGTTAAAACTGCCCAAAACCTTCAGAATGTGCTGAAATTCACACAGGAAATTGGGAAAGATGGAGCAGCTCTTGGGAAAGACTAGGAAACACACCAGTGTCCTGGCAAAAGTAAACTGCTGTTTACTTTTTTGTAAACTGATGATATGTTTGTAAACTTCTGATATGCTTGTATCAGAAGACACAAGCATAAAATTGCTTCCTGACAAATGAAGCACCTGGGAAATTCACATGGTTTCTCTCTCCTTACTCATTGCTCCCAGCTAAGCAGAAACAAAGGCTGGTGAAGAACTTCAGCTTGTTCCAGGGAAAACAAGAGCAGTTCAATCACCCCCAAGAGCTCTCTCTGCCTCTCCTCACATTGCCATCACTCACTGACCTGCCACAGGGCTTCTAGAATGCTCAGCTAAAGTTGAGAGTTTAGTTCAGCTTCTTATAGAGCTGAGGAAGGAAATACTCAGTTACAACACTGCACATGCTATTGTGGATGGTTTTATTGTCCCGAGCCCTCTTCAACACTCAGAAAACCAGGGAACAACAAAACAATGCTGCTGTGTTTAATTAATGCACTCCTAAATCATTCCCATCTTCAGCACGGTCCCCTACTGTGTGCATGAATTCACCTCAAGGTTTAAACTGAGTTTTAAGCCTCAGCAGTGCGCACACAAATGGCTGGAGCATTTCTTCAGCTGCTGATTAGGCTCTGTGGAATGTCACCACAGATTCATGCTCAGGATACACAGACTGTGATGTTCTCACTGCAGACGAGTGGGTCAGGTTGTAGAAGGATGAATTATTTTACTTCTAACTTATCCTTCTAATGGACACACACAAAAAGGGGAGCCCTGGCACAGGCTGCCCCATCCCAGAGGGTTCCAAGGCCAGGCTGGACAGGGGGAAGGTGTCCCTGCCATGGCAGGGGTGGCACTGGATGGGTTTAAGGGCTCACCTTGTAGCCATTGTCCTCCTTGCGGTTGTGCGACGCTGTGATCATGACCCCAGCCACAGCCCCCAGCTGCTGCACGGCGTAGGGCTGCAAGGGAACCAGAGACACAGCTCACCCCAGCCCTGCCACAGGCACTGCACCACCAGCAGCATCCCAGGGGTGCCTTGAACCCCGCCCCAGCCCACCTGAAAATCACACACGTGAACACTCTGCCTCCTGCAGCCAGCAGCAGAATGTTGGTGCTCACTCTGCTCCAGAAAAACATTCTTTTTATCAATTACAAAAATGCAATTGTTTACTGGGCAGCTAAAGAGAGTCTACACTCATTACAGGAGCCCTTGGAAACAGAACAAAGGAATTCACAGAAAGGCTCGTTGGAAAACAAATCACAGGTTCTCCAGGCATTCCAGTCCTCCCCTCAAACCAAGATCCACAGAACACACAGCTCACTGGAAGAGCTTGTGGAAGACAAGCAAGCATTTAAAGCCATGCAAGGAAAAGCTGCTGTGACTAGAAGAGCCTGTCTTTGAGATGTTAAAAGCAGAGGCACTGAGGAATTCGGTGACATCCTTGCTACAGCATCCTTGAAGAGCCAAGTGCACCACACAGCCTCTATATTTCTGTTAAATAACAGGATCTAAGAAAACTGCTAGTTCTCTTGTTCAGTAAATTCAAATACTCCCCTAACTGTGTGGTGCAACAATAGGACAAGAAGGTGACTCACCACAAAGGGGGTAGGGACATAGGTGGAGAAGAAGTACACGAGCACATCTTTTGCCAGCAGGACTGCTGCAGTGAGCTTTGCAAGCCTACCAACAGGAAAAAGAAAATATTCAGTGGCCCCAACTCCCCAGGGCAGCCCAACAGCCAGATGGAATCCCTGCCACCCCCAGGCACTTGTTTCTTACAGCACTCCACTGCTTAGAGTGGTATCCTACAAATTGCACAGTCAGGGTCAGAGTTTTCAGGCTGCAGAATCCAAGCCAGCACTTCCAGCTGCTGCCTGCACAGTGCAAGGCACTGCAGCCCCTCATTTAAACAAAGCAGATATCCCACACACAGATACAGAACCTGCTGGCAGAACACACATCCTCTGCTCAAGGACAGAACCAACTCCCCAGAGAGTTTGAAGCACCAGATGTCTGCAACAGCAGGTTTGGGAAAGGATTTGGTATCCCACACAAAGCTTGTGTGCCAACCCTGCCCAGCAGCTTCAGACAGTGTCCAGGAAGAAGATCTATCCCTAAAATGTATTTCTGCAAAGCAGCACCCCTCATTCCAGAATGTGTATAAACAGGAACAGTGCCCATGGCTCTAAATCTCACTTTATTATAAACTTGCCCTTTCAAGCACCAGGGAGGCTCATTCTCTTCCAGGTAACTGAGATCAAACTTTTGCACAGGTCAGGAGATAAAGGGAAGTCTCAGAGTCAAAACAGAGGAGATATTAAATGGTGTAAGATCCCCTTGCTCCCACAGATAGGCATTAGTACTGACTTCCTTCTCTCCATCACCAGCAAGCCAAGTTTCACTGAATTCCCCTACAGCACCTGTCAAATGTCACCTGAAGCCACCTGGAAGGGTCTGAGAGCTCAGCTCGGAGCTGAAGCTACTGAAATTCTGCTTGGTTTACTCAATTACAGGACACAGCTGGCTGACTCCAGGCCCTGCTGCCCACACAGTGCTGGGAAAGCACTCTGCTCCCACTGGGAACACTTTTGGGGGAGCTCAGCTGGATTTCAGCACTGCTGTAAGGGTGCAGGATCCCAGGGGACAGGAGAATCACACAGTCAGGAACTGAGGTGCTGCTTGGACATGGGAAACAACTGTGTGACCATCCAGGCTGGACTCCAGGCTTTGGGGGGCTAAAGAGGAACATCAGTCTCACATTTCCCCATTTTCAGACTGTGCCTAACCCACACAGTCTGGGGAAAAATGGGCCACATGGGGAGAGGAGAGACCCTCTGCATTCTGTACTCTATCATACCAAGGACTTCTTCATCCCTAAAACATTAAAAACTACTAAATTAAAAAAAAAAATCTGTTAGTTACAGCAATAACTACAATAATTAATTCCTCATTACCTAAATACTAATTAGCTACTGTGCTGGCTTTTTTGCACAGCATGCCATTACCCACATGTGTTTTGCTCCCTGATGGCAAGGGATTAAGATTCCTTAGAGAATTCAGGAAGCAGTTTTCTCCCCCTTTCCTTGCAAAGAGCACGATTTGCCATTGCTGGATGTCCACATTTTAAGCATTCCAAGTGAAACCCCCCCAAAGTGAAAATACACTGGGTTACAGCAGGCTGCAGGTGGAATTGCTCTCCCCCCAAGCAAGCTTAAATCAGGAGTGAAATACCAGAGAATAACAGTGCAAAAAGTGCATTAATATTCAGGGGTTTCCAGCTGGATTGTTAATACTCTGAATTTCCCTTCATGTTCAAATTTGTCTCCAGGCATATTAAGCCTAATGTTCTTGTGCATTTAATCTGTAAATTCCCTGGTGGAGAGCAAGCAGGCAAACTGGTAACAAAGGATTTAGTCCCAGCCTCTCCTCATTACTGTTTCAATGGACTAAGGGAGAGGAAAGAGCGTGACCAGCTCATCCCAAACAGAAAGAAAAAGTGCTGAGAGGACAGAATGCATTCAAAGCCACAATTTCATTTCTAGTCTTGCAAATGTAATCAATACTCATACTTCTTACTGCTGCAGTTGCTGGTGACCTGACCTCGTGTGTCATATCCAACAACAAAGCCTCTCTGCTTAAAGTCTGAAAAGTTCCTCTCGAGATACTTGTAGATCCCCTGGAGAAGAAAAAACAAAAAGGAGGAAAGAAGAATTAGCTGGACTGCAGCACACACAAACACTAAAGGTGATCTTGCACAAAGGATGGATAATGTCAGTAGGCAAAACACAGCTCCAACACAACAATAACAATGTTCACAAAAGCAGCAGTGGTTTCTCCCTAGTGGTCACTGAAAGAAAGCAAGGAACCAGAGAAACTGTTGTGGGAAATCAAAGTGAGCAGGACAGCAACAAACCCTCAAGAAGCAAACATTCATTTTCAATCCATACTGTGTTTCATTTATTCAAATCATCTTCTCAAGACTGAACTGAGAAAAATCCATATTTTGGAAGTCCATCCCCTCAGGCACTGTAAGATGTGCCAGCCTGGTCTTTATCTCTCTGCCCACAACACAAGTCAGACATTTTCAACATTGTTTCCAAAGTGTTGATCCTAAATTTGCCTTGAACAGATTTTCCCCCCAACCAGTATTTAGTGCAGTCCTTCAGGATGGCTTTATCTGGGTATCTGGAAAGCCAGCCTGCCTCCTGCCCTGGAATTCAGCCAAGATCCATTCTCTTAAACGGCTGGGGCCCTCCAGAATCACAGATTGGCAGGGCTGGGAAAGGCCTCAGAGGTCACCCGAAGGATGTGCTCCAAAGCATGACCTGGTTTACACAGAGAGAGGGACATATTTATTATAAAAATAAACAGAACTCTTTGAAAAGTGGCAGGTCTGGAGGCTGTGTCACCTGCTGAAGTCACCTTCACACTGAACCCAAAACACACAAAGTGTTCACCCTGCCAAGAACTTCCATTCACAGCTGAGAGGAGAGAGAGGAAGGGGAAAAACTCTAAGTTGACTTGAACAACCTGAATAACACCTAAAGACATGGACAACAGATTTCTCATAGTAGACCCCTTATTTAGGCTAAGGTTTTGTATGAAGAAAACCAGGAATGTCTTTACTTTCTGCTATGGAGCAGTTTGCTTCAAACTAGCCCCTTAAGCTCAGCCACAGACTCCACAGCTGAAGTTAATTCAGCAAACATCTTTATGAAAGCTGCAGGAAATAAAAGTAAATCAATAAATATCAGTGAGGAAGAGAGTGCACAGCCTCTCTTCTGACTGTCTAAACCCTCTGCCTGAGCTCACACCAATCTTTTTCCAGGTGCCCCGAGGGGTTAAGTCCTCTCCTGGAGTAGTTTCTCAATTTAAAGAATTTCTATTTCCCTTTAACAAGACTCAGGTTTGGAAAGTGTCCCTAATTACTTCTGCTATTAAAACTTCCACCACTTCTAAAGGAGGCCCAAGTGCATCTCGTGGTGATAATTAACAGCTCATTAGCAGGTGTCAGTACTCAGATCTAAGCCAAAATTTCCCTCGGGTGACTGAAGCACCACAATTACCTCTCCCACTGCTGGTTTCAGGTGATTTCCTGATGCAAAATCCATGGAACAGAACGAGTCCACATCTACAGCACGTCCAGTCCCTTGTGCTCAAGTTCAAAAGAGAAGTGAGGCAACAGTGATGGTATCAAGAATAAGACTGAAAGATTTTTGAGGTAGGAACAGCTTTATGAAGCCCAGCATTTAATTTTTTCATCTTTTACCTTTAACTTTGCTTTTTAAGCAGCAGGAAACTCCTTGATGCAAAGGTGGCTGGTTTTGTCACCGTGGAGATCAGTGACAGGTTTCTTCCCCACTGATAAAAGCACCTGGATGTGCATCAAAGCAGGACAAAAGCCAGGGAATCAGGGCTTTATAGGGAGTAAATGTACCTGCAATTTTCAGCAGAGCCCACAGCAACCCCGGAATATTCTGTACCTTCCTGGATCTGACTTTTCATAATATCAATGTAATCAAATCAAATGAAAAAGATCAGATCACATGAAGGACACAGACCAGACGTGCAACTTCACTGCAGATTATTTTAAGTGAAGGAAGTATTAATTACACCCAAGTCTGCCATTTGAACTGGCCATTTATTCCTGTCCCAGGCAAGGGCAAACCCAGAGAGCCAGGGCTGCCCATGCTCACACCAGGTCCAGCAGAACTGCTCCTGCCCTTAGCCCTGAACCAGCAGTGCTGACACAAAGCTGCGATCTGCTGCAGCTCCCTTCAGGAACTGCAGAAAGTTCCAATCCACTTCCCAGAGGCTGCTCCTCCCAGCGTGATACGCAGCTCTAATAAACAACTAAAAATAGCAGCTGTGCAGAGGGAGCAGAGGCACACACCCGGGCCTGGAACTCCCAAAAACCAGCAATGCCCGTGAAACTGAGCCTGCCAACACATTCCCGGCCCAGAAAAAGGGAATTTTCCCTCTGTGCCAGGAGTGTGGCTGAGCCAGCAGCCCCACGCTCCGCCAGGCTGAGCAACAAAGGGAGCAGGACACAGCCAGCACCCCCAGAGCAGACAGCAGGGAAATCACTCCCAAAAACCTCCTCTGCTCCCAAGGAAACAGGGCTTTGAACGATCCCACCACTGGCAACAAAACACTGACTGTTAAACCCCCTGTTCTCAGTCTCCTCCCACTGCATCCAGAGTCCACCTGGACCTGTCCATGCCACTACAGCACTTCTGGCAGGGGAGGCTGGCACACCTGGAGCAGGAAGGGCAGAGGGGAAGGAAGCATGGTTCTAGGATGTGTCCAGTTTGCAGGTCAGACACCTAAAGGAAGCTTTTGTTAGAGCCAAGACAAGCACAGCAAAACTGTCAGAAGGCTGGGTTTCAAACCAGCATTTCAACACAAAAACTCTATAAACAGTACTGGAATTTGGCCTCTCCACAAGAGTGTGGGCTCCAGTTGTACAGCTCAGACAACAGAATGTCAAACAGCTTTGGAGAGTCACAGCTGTTCCAAGTTTTAAGCACATCCCTCCACCCCAGGCCAACAGAAATCATTATTTCAGTCACATGGCCTGAGGGAAGTTAAGAGCATCAGCCTGCAAAGAGAAGTCAGCTAAAAAGTTTAGGTGCACAGTATTAAATGAGAGGTTTTACCAACCCTTGCTAAACCATGTAATAAAACACCTTTGATCATACAGCTGAGTTATGATCTACCATTCCTATAAAAAGGATCTGTCAGAATGGGTAACATTCAGTAGTTCTGTCATAACAATCATTTCATTGATTTTCCAAGCACAAGGGTTCCAGATATATCAGCTCACCCTATTTTCAACAGTCAAGGCCAGAAGTGGGCACAAATAAACTGTAATATACTCAACCCATATATGTCCACAGCTTGTGCTGAAAACAAAAGAGAAGGCTTGTTTGGTTGGGGCTTTGCTTCTTCAGTTCGGGTTATTTTTGTTGCTTTGTTTTTGAAATACTACAAGTACCACAAGCTCTTATAGCAGCTCATAAGATCTCCAACTATGGGGCTGTGTAGCAGACTGACCAGTGGCCAACTTCCAGCCCAGCCAAAGCTCTCCAAGCCACCTCATTTCCCCTGAGCCTCCCGCGCTTCCACCCGGCTGCTGCGCCGCAGCTCGGGGGTTTCAGCAGGACCCCAGCTGATCCCAGGTGATCCCAGGTGATCCCAGGTGATCCCCACGGGGCAGAGGCTGCCCCAGAGCCCTGCCCAGCTCACCTGGGTGGACTGGATGACGGTGAGGTCGTTGATGTAGCAGAAGCCTGCTCCCATGGCCGAGCGCAGCCCGGCCGTGCCGAAGCTCAGGCGGCAGCACAGGCGCTCGCGCAGCTCCTTGTGCTTCCCGTCCTGCAGCAGGCTCTCAATCTGCTCCTTCGTCTTCTGGTTCTGCAGAAAGAGAGCAGGGTCTTCATTCAGGGCCTGGAATCAGCAGCTGAACCCTGCGTGCTCATCGGTTTTTGGTAATCCCTAGAGCAAATCCCTCCCAGCCTACAAAATGCATGTGCAGCAGCCTCTACTGTAACTTATTTCTCACATTATTCCCACGTTATCCTTATTAACAAAGGATCCAAGAGCTCTTGTTCACTGAATGTGACTGTCTGGCCATTAAGACACCTTCCAGCCCCTGTTTGGAACAGGTTTTCCAAGGCAGATCACACAATTCCACTCCCCATCTTTGCCCCTGGAGGACGGACAGAAATCCAAACCTCAAAGCAGCGTTTCCTTCCTCCCCACCCACAGGAAACAGGCACAGTGAAACCCTGGAAATCACAGGATGCTTTGGGTTGGAAGGAACCTTGGAGGCCACCCCATTCCACAGGCAGGGACACCTCACTCTGGATCAGGCTCCTCCAGAGTGGACAGGGTGTTTTCACAGCAGGCTGGATTTTTATCCAGACTGATCCCCCTGCTCAGGCAGGATTTTCTTAAATCCACACCAGTACCACTGTCTGTTCCTCAGCTATCCAACTGATGCTGAATTAATCTGGCCACCAAGCCACTCTGCCTGTCTGCTGGCAGAGTGAGAGGCAGTGCTCACACAGCTGCAATAAACTGCAACTGCAGAGGTGCAAAACACAGCTCTGGAGGCACAAGGGCTCCTCCAAAGTGCTGCTGCCTCAAGCAGGGGCGCAGGGAAAGGCTAGAAAGGGCAGATGGAATCTGCAGGGCAGGGGTGAAGCACCCCTGACATTTACAGCAGAGGTCAGCCAGCTCCAGCAGCACTGGGACACACACTCCACACAGGCAGGGGGAGGCTCCTCAGGAGGGTTGGGAAAGGCACAAAAAATGCTGGAAAAAGCACAAAAACGTGAGCTGTGCACATTCCCTGGGAGAAAAAATAATCAACAAAGCGCATTGAAAAATCTGAAATTATTTCTGCAGCTTGACAGCAGACCCTGAACACCAGACATGTGAATTTCAAATAACTTTTTCTTTCTGTGTGCTCTGAAATAAAAGGCAAGCCATTGTTGCCCAGGCTCCTGGATGGCCTGGCAACCAAAGCAAGGCATTGCACAGCTAAACACAGGCCTAAAAAAAGAAACCAAAACAATGGGGCACAATGGATATTAAACTGCAAAAGTGAAAGTCTCTCTTTCAGCTGTTCACAGGCAGCCAACCAGAAAACAATGACTGATGTGAAAAGAGTCCAAGGCAGGAGTATTGAAAACCTCATTTCACACTATGACAGTGCACGGCTTGGCTTTAAAATACACTTATTAAATTACACAGCCTTATCCTCTACAGCTTTTTAAGGACACACTGCATTGCTTCCCTGCAAAAACAGACTAGAAATTACACATTCCACAGTTTATGGAGCTTTGCAAAACTGAGGCAACACTCAAGCAACGGCACAAACATTTCTTTTAAAAAGAGATTAATAAGCATTTCTGACTGAAGCTACTTAAATAATTTCCTAAGGAATAAAAAATGAGCTGGCCAAAACAGCACTCAAATAACATTTCAATTTGCTCAGGTCACACTCAGTTAAAGCTGAAATTGCAGAAAATAAAGGAGAAAAAAGTTACAAGTGAAAATCTCCAAGCTTTCTACAGATGACCTGAAACCCCTGGGCCAGCAGGAAGAGGGAAATGTACAGGAGTGGGTGTAAACCCAGGAGGGCTGATGATCTCACACTCTGGGTTCTGAGGCCATTGAATGGGTAAGCCTGACTCCCAGCCTGGCACCACCTTCACTCCTTCCCCTATCCCAGCCTGGCATCACCTTCACTCCTTCCCCTATCCCAGCCTGGCATCACCTTCACTCCTTCCCAGCTTCCCAGCCTGGCATCACCTTCACTCCTTCCCCTACCCCAGCCTGGCATCACCTTCACTCCTTCCCAGCTTCCCCTATCCCAGCCTGGCATCACCTTCACTCCTTCCCAGCTCCCCAGCCTGGCATCACCTTCACTCCTCCCCTTATCCCAGCCTGGCATCACCTTCACTCCTTCCCTTATCCCAGCCTGCCCTTTTCCCCCAGGCTGGAGCTTCACACCCTCTGGCCCAGCTGAGCTTCTTGCAAGAGCCAGCCTGGCTCTGAGCACCATCTGCCACCCTGACCTGGGAATCCCACAGCAGCTTCCACTGCTGCCACTTAACCCCACTAAAACCCCCAAAAAAAAAAAAAAAAAAAAAGGGTTTTGCTGATTTGCTTGGAATGTTTGAAATCAGGTCATACAGCTGAAGGTCTCACAGAAATTTTGTGATGGTTCATCTTCCCTAGTGCAAAAAAGAAAAGTGAGAAAAAAAAAAAAAGGAAAAGTTCCTTAGAGGTTTGAATGATTAATATCCTAAAAAAAACTGTTACAAAACTGCCTAGAGCTTCCTGCCCTCAGCAGAAATAAACGAGTCTGTTTGATACAGAAACAGGCAGCCCTGAAAAAAGCAGTGCTTTAAGACATCCCTGCATCCCAGTGGCTGCAACAAAGCAACTGCAGCTCTCAGGAGGGCAGGGCTCAGAGGTTTGTAGGCTTCCACCTGAAGGCAGGCAGTAGGTGGATGCTGATGACATGAAAAGAGCATTTATTTCAGTGCCCAAGGTGCCAACTCTCTGCAATATCCACTGACTCCAAGCTCTAGTGTTACTGGATAAATGTCTGCTGGACATAAATATTTATTATTACCTTGCCTCTAACTTTCAACCAACAAATTCCATGGCTTTTCTATATTTTCACTTTGAAAAAGAAAAAAAGAAAAAGAAATTCACACCTTCAAGCCATCAGCACCAAAATTTCTACAAAAAGCTCCAGACATTTGTTGTTTATTTGATCACCCTCCTCAAAAACCTGGAATACTTCAACTCCATAATAAATGTATAAATAAATACATGATACCTCCCTAATAGACATATATATGTACACAATAAATCTAGGATACCCAATATAAATGTGTATATAATAAATGAATGATACTGACCCAATATAAATGTGTATGTAATAATAAATGATACTGACCCAATATAAGTGAATATAAAAAATGAATGATACTGACCCAATATAAATGTGTATATAATAAATGAATGATACTCACCCAATATAAATATGTATATAATAAATAAATGATACTGCCCCAATATAAATGTATGTATAATAAATGAATGATACTGCCCCAATATAAATGTATATATAATAAATAAATGATACTGCCCCAATATAAATGTATATATAATAAATAAATGATACTGCCCCAATATAAATGCGTATATAATAAATGAATGATACTGCCCCAATATAAATGTGTATATAATAAATGATACTGCCCCAATATAAATGTATGTATAATAAATGAATGATACTGCCCCAATATAAACATTAATATAATAACTAAATTATACTGCCCCAATAATGACACCTATCTAATCCATCTCCATGTTCTCCCTGCAGAGCACACATCTGACAATGCCTAGCACAGGCTACAAGGGCCAGGCCAAGGCCACAATCAAGAGCCACCAGCTCCCTCTGGAGAAGGCTGCTCGCGGCCAGCTGCACAAGGAGGGGGCAGATAAGGGGACAGAAAAGGTGGCAGTGGCCTGGAGAGGCTGGTGCTGCCTGCACACACCCTGCTGGGGCAGGAAGGGACAGGGCAGGGCTGTGGCTGCTCTCTGGGCTAGGGATGGGCCAGCTCTGCCACAGGGAATCCCTGCTCCTCCCTGCAGGCCCCCCGGGAGCCCTGGCCTGGACTGTCCCCCTGCCCTCCGCCAGCTGCCAGCCCTGCAGCACCCACCAGCACATGGGAGTGCCCTCAGGCACTCACCCTGCCATCACAAGATGGGATTTCGGGTGGCACCCCGACTGCCCAGCACCTCTGAGGCTCGCCGTGCACACAGGGGAATGGAGAAGGACCAGAGGCCAGGCAATGCCATCCCCAGGACCTGTCTCCAGGGCACCCATCAGGGCTCTCAGCACCCCCAGGGAGCAGGGCTTGGCTTCACTGCCAGGCTGGGAGGAGAAAAGGAGCCTGCCACAACCTTCCCTGCTCTAATTCCCACTCCTCCTCACACAGAAATGGAAATCAAACATTTGGGGACAGAGACAGGCTGCTGTGTGGGTGACAGACTGAACGCTGCTCTGCCCTCACAACAACACCAAAAAAAAAGTTATGTAATTATTTTCCCTCTATAATTATTACATTTTTATATATATAAAGTGATGTAGCAGAAGTCTGCATCTCCTCCCACTGCATCCAAATATAAAACAACTATTTATAAAAAGTCACTGCCAGAATCAGAGCTCTGGGGTCACACAACCTGCAGGAGACTCTGCAACGCATTTCAGAAAAGTCTGAAGTAGTATTAAGCAAAAAGAAAAAAAAATCTATTCTCTGCCAAACTTTCAGCTTGCCATGTGCTGCACAGTCGCCTGCTGAGGCAGAATCACACTCTGCTGAGGCTCATCAGGGTTCAGCACTTGGAACAAGTGGAGAATAAATACAAGGGCATTAACTGAGTATTTCTTACTGATCTTTCACACCCAGTCATGTACTTACCACCAGAGTTAGGTTTCAGAGCTAATTCCCTGTCAAAACAATTTATTACTCACAGCAATTTTTTTTTTGTTTTGCCCACTCTATGCACCTGTAGCTGCAAGAAGAAGGGAAAGTCTCAAGTTGGTTTGATCTTCAATGAATTTTTCTGTGGCCTTCATTTTCCCCATGTTATTCTTAAAAATGCACTTAAAAGCCTTAATTGCAAGTCAATGGCTGGAGCGAGCTACTGGCCTCAAACTATCAGGCCCATTTCCCCTTGGAAAACACCTCAAAAGGCACAAAAATTAGAGGAACACCGAGGGACACCCCAAAACCACCTGATCAGCAAGGAGGAGCCCCGCACACTGCAGCTGATAAAATTACACTGAGCCCATGAATTGATGAAATCAAGGGAGGATGCAGTGGCAGGGCCAGCACGAACAGCTCCTGGGGGTGAATTGCAGCTTCCCCCATGCGGGGCTCCAGCAGGGCCTTTGGCAGCCAAGGCCTCCCCAGGTAGCCAGGCAGGAGCAGAGTGTGGGCACAGGCTGCCCCGAGGGCTTGCCACACAGGCCACACTCCCCCAGGAGCCCCAGGCAGGCCTGGAGAAAAATGGGAACATCGGGGAGTGGATTAAAGGGAGAAAGGGGAGAACAATGACTAAATACTTCAGCGAGGAGGATTGCACAAAAGCTCTGCCCTGTGCCCTCCAAGCCTGGCTCAGAGCAGTGACCCAGGAGAGAGGGGAATGCCAGGAGCCGGTGGGAAGGGGAGGAAAGCAGGACACAGCCCACAGCAGCCTTCCCACACCCAAACCTCAAAGGACACGGAGCACAGCTCTGGGAATTAATTACAGCCAGCAATTCTCCATTAGGCTGCAGGACAAAAGCCTCCCACAGTGCAGAGATTTCTCCTTTATCAGAGGCATCCCTGCAGCTCGGGGAGCCGGGGGTGGCGAGGGGGCACAAGTGTGATAAGCGGCAAAAGCTCGAGATGCAGGGGCACTGGAGCAGCCATCGCTGCCGCTGCCACATTTCCTGCTGCTGTCCCTCCCACAGCTCAGCGACATTTCACTCTTGCCAGCCTTAACCTGCATAGTTCCACCCCACCCCCTGGAAGTTCTGACTTCACACATTTCTAGGAAAGACAAAACAACCCAAAAAACAACAGAAGCCTTTCAGAGCCCTAACGAGACGTTGTAAAAATGAAATATCGGCTGGGGAACAGCGTGGGTTATCAGATGTGTTATCAGGAATGCTGTTTCCTTCCCGCACTCCCTCCCCGGATATTTCCACAGCAGCAGCTCTGAGTGCAGGAGGTGCAGATGGCAGCTGCTAATTCCTGCGAGGCTGGCAGGGAAAGCCACAGTGCCACATTGCCAGGCAGGAGAGAGCTCCTCTCAGAGCCATCGGGTGGCACCTGCCTGCAGCTCTCCTGCTCTGAGCCTGGCAGGGCGGAATTGCAGAGGAAACAGAACCGGCACACCGGCCAAGAAAGGCAAAAGGGGTTCGGGAGAGAGAAACCCAAAAAATGAAGGGAAAAGCAGCCAGAAGCCCAAACCACTGGAGCACTGGCAGCTTACCCTCTCCCATCAGCGAGGTGTTTTTTTAAAGCACAGGCCATCATGGTTGGACAAAAAGAACCTAAAAAAACCCAAAGTAACCCTTTCAACGGCAGGACAAGCAAAATACCACACTGCTACCGTGGGTTTGGGTGGCTAAATCCGAATTAGCCAATCCTGCAGTGCTCTTGACACTGAAAAGAAAAGGGGAATGCTGAAACCCGGCTGTTTCTTCCCTGGGGAGGGGTGACAGGCAGGCAGCTGAGGAGAACGCATTTTAACGAGCTGCTGACCCATGCAGCCCTCCCCAGCCTAGGAGGGAGCAGGTGGGGCAGGCTCAGGTGCTGGGAGGGCTCCAGCCGGGCCCAGGTGAGAGCCAGGGTGGCTCCATCCATCCCAAATCCTGCCCAGGTGAGAGCCAGGGTGGCCCCATCCATCCCCAGGTGAGAGCAAGGGTGGCTCCATCCATCCCCAATCCTGCCCAGGTGAGAGCCAGGAGGGCACCATCCATCCCCAATCCTGCCCAGGTGAGAGCCAGGGTGGCTCCATCCATCCCCAGGTGAGAGCCAGGGTGGCTCCATCCATCCCCAGGTGAGAGCCAGG
>WBNO01033448.1:0-27760 GCA_013400575.1 Peucedramus taeniatus
ATTAATGAAAACCATGTGCAACATTACATTAGCAAACTCCTTCACCTACAGAAACTGTGAAGGACTGAACCCTTATTCTCTTAAGCAATGCCTGCTAATGACTATTTTACAAAACAAATCAAAGTTACGTGTCTTCTGTTTGTGCCATTTGTCTAGAACAGCTTACACTTCAGGCCCAAAATCTATCACCTAACTAAATATGGAAAAGAAAGTTATCACAGCATTTTACATTAGCAAGGATTTACTATGCACTCTGTGTATCTGTTGTACCCATTAGCCTTCTAGTGACTACCTGTGCTATTAAATGTATTAAAAAAAAAAAGGAGGACCATGTAGTAGCTTTCCTCATGAGCTACAAAAAAAGCATAGGGAGCACTATTGTGGGTTTTTTTCCAAAGAAAAAGATGACGCTGCAAAAAAAACAGCAGCACAGTTTATTATTGTACTTCATGGGCCTCACTGGCCTTCATATAAAGAACTCCAGGATGAGCATATCTGAAGCTTTGAATACCATTTCAGCAGCTGCCATGACAATTTCAATTATCATTTTATATATGAAAGGGACATTTTTAATTCTACCAATTTGCATATTATAAGTGATATTGAAATTGTCAGGATAGCAACTAACCTATGCTAAATGCCAGACACCTATTAGCATATTGCTTTAGCATAAAATTAATTAAAACATTTTAGACTACCATTTTTGAGGTTTTTAAAATATAGATAGATATATATTACAGAAGACATCTGGAGCTTGTTTCACCACAATTTAAGCAGAGACTTAACTGGCAATATGCAAACTTCCATTATTGTCTTCTAATAATTAAAAAATAGAAAAATTAAATCCTCCTTGTTTTTTTCCCCTGCTTCTTTTTAGACCTTTTATTGTCCTTCTTAGAAGAGACATATTTCTAAAGAACAAAAACCCACAGGGAGTGACAGTTACTGTTGTTTAATATAATTTCTACAGCATAACTGCTTTGTTCAAACACCTACAGGAATTTTCTTCAGGTTTTTATGAAGAGTGTTTTTTTTTGCTTTTTGTCAACCAGTAGTAGGAAAATTAAACACCTAAGGATGAAAGAGGTTCTTCTCCCTGTTACACTGACAAACTTGAAGTCTGATTCTAAGACTTACCTTCATTACTGTATTCAGCCACTCTTTTTCAACTGTATTTAACTAAAATATGCATTTCACAGAATGAACACAAAGTAATCACAGCAGCTTTCAAAATCAGGCAGAAGAAGTTAAAAAGTAACAATACAAACTACCATGCCATCCACGGAGAAATCCTCTATTACAAATCTTTGGCATGACTATCATGGCTGTTTTTATCAACAGCCCATCATATGTGAACAAGCATTTTCTCTAGTTCTGTCATTGCAGTATTCCATGAAACCGAGCAGTGACACCTAAAAGATCTGGCTTCATGCGTTAAATCTACATATACAACAGCAGCAGTATGATGAACACCAAGATAAAACACTCATGGCTATTTTTCAAGGCCAGTACCCTTCAAAGAGCTTCTTATTTCACATGGTATATTTGGCACAGATTTCTCATCAAATCAGCCTCAAAACTATTGTTTCAGTCAAATGACTATTAACATTAAAATAATCCTGTGGAAGACACTTTGTCTGCATGAGTTACATCAGAAAAGCTGGACAACTAACACTGGAGAGCCATATTTCAAATCGGTTCCTCCAGTTAAGGTACATTTCCATCATTATGAAGTGGTTTAACGAGCAGTTAAGACAACTCTAACGGTACTAAAAATCTATCTTGTCAACATTCACTTCTTCCCCAGCACCAGCCTCCTTCACTTGCTGAAAGTGAAAGGTGAAAGTATCTTTTATCCTCCATACCAGAGTGAAATTATCTCTAATTACAGAACTTCTAAAATCAATTATGAAATCAAGAATCCAGTTAATACTCGATATCAAAATGAACAAAAATGGGCCTTTGACAATATAATGGCTTGATATTCAATAAAGGAAAATTAATTCTACCATAAATAAATGTTATTTCAACTTAGGAAGAAACTGTAAAAAAAAAATCTTACTGTGCTGTGGCGCCACAAACCATATAAATAACACTGCCTAAATAGTCAGAAATTGTATTTAATATTTCATGTAATCTAAATTTCACCTAATGCTTCTCATCTCAAAACCAGAGCCCTTTATATTAATTTTAGTTTGAACATTGTACTTACCTGTGAAAAGGAAAAAAATCAAGACCATGATCATTGTGTAACCAAAGTATAAAATGGTGCTAGCAGTTCCTGTTATCTGGAGTTTGGAGAAGAAGTAATGGACTGCATAGATAAAGAGATAAACTGCTGTAAAGCTGCTGGTCAAGAATGACCTCCACCACCAGTGATAGTCCTGAAAGAAACAATAAATCGCTCACTAAGAATCATCATGTAGGAAATGGAATATAGATAAGATGGTGAAAAATTAACATTGTCTTATGAAACACATTTAATTTTGTAAAATTTAGCTCAGGAAAATTCCAACATGGTGTGTAGATATTTTCTTTCTTCAAAGTCAGCTGTATTGCTTCCACCAGGAAGATGAAACTACTCTAAGATCAAAGCTGTTTGGTTTTGCTTATCTGTTGCCAGCAGTTGATTTGAAGCAAAAGGCACATTTCAGAAGAGTGGCTAAGACAGGCATGCCAAGGCTGAAAATGCAATCAGTTCATCGTGTCCAGCACTTTACGGTGTACGTAAATACCTCACCTGTATTTCTAACATCTTCCAGCTACAAATCATATCTACATCAGAACTGCAACTTTTACCTCTGCACACAGATGGAAGTAGCACAGCAAAACTGTAGCCTCCGAACATGTAATTAGAAGAATTATAAAAACTAGGAACAGGAATCCAAACATGTAATACATCTGATGAGACCTAAAATTAAAAACAAATAAAAACATGAGTCTCATTTTTGGTTGAAGTTCTGAGTTAATTCAGTGTCACACTACCAGATTCTGAGTTAACTTTATTGAGTGATGGTGACAATTACTTCAGTACAGGATTTGACAGAGGAAGCATTAGTGGCATATTCCCTCCATGCTTCCCTTTTGTAGGATAAAGAATGAGAAACAATTTAAGAATTTGCTAACTTCAACTACAAAAGTCCACAATATACCTATTTGTCAGCTGATTATATTTTTCAGCACAGTTATATTACACAACTTCTATTTTTTGAGGACTGATACAAAAAGCTAATCTAATGTATTTGCATTTAAGAACTGATTTAGAAAACTGTTCTGTAAAAACTCTCAACCTATACAGATGACACCATAAAAACCTGGCACCTTCAGAATAATATCTCCCATTGAACAACAATGTATTAGACATTTCATGTTTACATTGTGAAAGTAATGAAAGATTGCACTAGTTTCATTTTTCATGCACTGTTTGATTAGGTTTTGCAAGATTTAGGAATGGAGTGGACTGTTCATGGAGAGTGGAGTCTTTGTTTTGCAGAACATGGAATCCCAAGATCTTGACCTGATTCTGATCTACACAGTTGAAACTGCTAGATCATATTAGTTTCATAAATCATAATATAGCTCCACAATGGATTAGGCTCTACCTAACCTCAGCAGCATGAAAACACATTTGTGCTGTACAGAGGCAGGAAGATAAAACAAGGCAATAGGACTCTCATATTATACTCTGAAGTTCTTCTTAAGAAGAACTAGAATTAGTTTTGTAAATTCTAAGCATAGAAATAAATATAAATACTCTGGAAATTCCATAAAGTCTGCAAAATTATAAAAAAACTTTCAAAATTGGTTTATTCCTTATGTTATTTGGTTTGGGATGTTCAAACTCACTGTGTGTATTACTAAACCTGTATAACTAGAGGAAAAAATAAAAGTGATACTCACCAAATGCTATTCAGAATGAAAAAAAGTTGAATAAAAATACAGCCAAAGGGTAAGATACCACCCATGATGATACCAGGCAATGGCTTTGTGAAAAATGACTGCTCTGGGATTTGACGAGGAATCTGGTTTGTACGCACTGGATGTTCAATAGGCTGCAGAAAAAAAATAATAGAAATAAAAGATTAATTATTACATCATAAATAAGATTACTCTTCCCTAATATTAGCATATACAGGTTTGATAAACATAACTATATTTTCATTCATAAGCCATCACAAGTTATCAAACAAAAAAACCTACAAACTTGATGTCCATCACTAGGAAAAAACACACGTGCTTGAGACATTCCAACTATGGGCTAGTAAGCAAGGCAGAACACAAAAGAAATAAATATGTTCAGTCCTTAACTGAAAACAAAATAAAACTTTAAAAAATCCAATAACATCGCCTTTTTCTTAGCTGTCTGGCTTTACTTCAAACTAGTGAAGTACAAAACTGAAGCCTCTCTGAAGCACTACTTCAAAACTCAGCAACACTACCAGCAATACTACTACTATTGCTGAAGCACAGAAAGCAAGTAAGAGATACAAGAACATTATTAAAACCTCATTCAAGTGAATGGACAGAAAAAAACGGTTTGGTGCGACATTACAAATACACACTCTGTTTCAATATCAAGACAGTAAAATACTGTTTTACAAGCATGGGATCACAGATGTTTCAATCCAACTAGATCCTGTCTAGAACTCTTGCTTAGAGATTCAATGGCTCAATTACAGAGGACAGGTCTATTTCAAATCTGTATTCAAAGGGCCCTACCTTCTCTTTGAAGCCAAAATAGGCACCAATAAAGGTTAGTGGGACTGAAATTCCAAACCACATAGCAAGGATAGCAACCAAAGTGCCAAAAGGGATGGCAGCTGAGGAGCCTTTCACCCACAGAATGAGATTCATAATGAAGAAATCAGCAAAGACAATCCTGAAAAATAAGATCAGAAAATATATTAAAATATTCAAGAAAGAATAAATATCACTTAGTATTACAAAATGTAATTTAGTTAAAATAAATGCAGCTTCTTTCAATTTCCAATTCCAGTTTTCCAATTTCCCAACAGTCCTAGTTTCTTTCACCACTGGTGCGGGTGAAACAAAAATACCTGCACCACCCAATGCTTGTAATGTATCTATGGTAAAGCCATTACTTAAATAAAGACTCAGTACATAACACCAAAAAGTAACAGAAACATGCCAATGAAAAAATCTATTCAAAGAATGGAAAAAAACAGAGTAAATGTAAAAACTCCTTATCTGAACCTTGTTCCCTATTAAAACCATAAATATTTTCTTTAATTATGTTCCTTATAAATAGTAAATTCCTTCTGAATAACCACAGAGATAGCAAAATCTCCTACTAGGAAGCCACATGGACTCTCACAACAGGGACTCTAACGTGCTGCTGCAGTTTGTGTCACAAAGGGAAGGGGGGATTAAAGAGGGCTCTGCTCTACAACAGACATATTTGTATAAGCATGGAGTTACACATATTAAGTAGCCCATGCTTCTGGAGTGTTGTAGTGTGCTTTTATGTTTTGTAATAGTTTGTCTTTGTATTTTTTCTGTTTTTCCCGAAGTGGTTTACCCCTCATTGTGCCCCCTCCCTCTATCTGTGTAATCATTCTCCTTGGATGAAGTCATCCCCCAAACCTCTGCCCAGGCCTCTTGCAGTCCCTCAGGGTGCCATCCCTTCCATCTAGAACTTTCAGCCCGGGGCACTGGGTAACTGCTCAGAGGCCAGGGGTCCCTCCCCAGGGGTCACCCTATACGCTATCCCAAATGTCCATTCCCCCAGTTTCCATCCCCTTACTTTCCCTACCGGTCAAATGAATGTTATCTACTTTTGTTTCCACCTCCCTTTAAATGTAACCTTGGCACAAACCCCAAGGCTCTTGGCAGGAGGATCCCCTGAGGTATGGGGCTCCCCCAGAGCTCCTGAATAAACCCTTGGGTTAACCCCCTGTGAGAGTCAGCTCCTTTCACCTCTCACCATTGTCACCAGCATCTCCTCTGCAGCAGGTGATCAGCCCAGCTGCCTTCTGTACCCCTGGGGCATGGGAAAGTGTCCCTCTGCTGTCCCCCGCTCTGTCCACCGTGTGGGGGCTGGCCTGGGTGCCTGAGTGGCACATAGAAGGACACAGAGGAGCGGGGACACTGGAGAATTTAAATAAAGACTGCGTCAGTCATGATGCGTCTCCAGACCTGCTTTTTCCTCCCCATTTAAACACATCTGCCTCATTTTCTAAACATCCTGGACAAAAACTAGAAGCAACTCAGAGATGAGAATCAAAGTGTTGCTGAATCAAGGTGAGATGAAGATTTGGAACATTCCATTCTGAAAACAAAGAACGTTCATCCTGCAAAGGAACCCCATATAAAAAAATAAACTTGTGCTAATTGCCACTATTCCTGGATTCAAATATATACCATAGAAAATACAGCCTGAGAAAGCATCCTGTAAAGTCCACCACTTTTTGAGTTTTGTTAAAAAGGTGTTCCTGAGACAGAATTTAAGCTGCCCTGAAGTGAACATGCACCCTGTATTTAATTTAAAAAGGAAGGAGGAAGGATTAGAGCAATAGACTAGTTCCTTTTTTTCCTAGGAGAGGCCTGACACTTGCCAAAACTGCTTGGGGCAACAGACTTGTTCAATAAGCACACCCAAGTGACCCCTGGTGTAAGCATCTTGTTGAACAACAAATAAAAATCAAATCGGTTTTACAAGTCTTTCTAATCTTTATCATCTACCAGGCTCATAACACAGACCTCACTTACCCCCTCCACAGTTATAAAAAATACTGCAAATATGAACTCCCATCAGTCCACTGAGATTAAAAAGGCCTTGGGCTGTTTATGATATTATGCAAATTCACTGAACTAGCACAGTGTATTTAGGGCATCTGTTCATATTCTGTCAGCCCTAGTCATTTTACTTCCTCTATGAAACTCAATTTATTTGGGAGTTTAACTGACTAACAGAGTATTCTTTCCATCAATATATATTCTTCGCTCTCCTGATAACATCCAAATGACAGCAGGGAGACTGAAGCACATTCTCTACATTTAGAAGTAAGGTTTCTCAGAGAAATACCAGACTAGGTTCTTATCAAGCACATTACCTTTCATTTGATGAAATTCTGCTTTACTTGAAGCCAAGTCCTTTTTTATTCATTCTGAGGTCTTTTGAGGGAAGAAATACCTTAAGAAACTTATAATCTTTTCTTCCACTTTTGCCAAAAACATTTGCCAAGGGATAACTTCAAGTACTCAAAGTTGCAACCAAGAAACATGGAAGACTTGCAGAAGAAATTTGTTTCTGCTCCCTCTCCCCACTAATTCTCACAAAAGGTCATAAGAACTATGAGAAAACAAAAGGTTGAAGTGCTATTGTCCCTCCCAAGCAGGACAATATTGCTCACACTATACAGTATGATACACACTACAGCCACATACCAAACTGGACACCACATACATTCATGTAATGTTATAGATACATATTATAATATTGGCTTTTACAAATATTAAAATGGATTCTATATGTTTGGTGTTAAAGTAACTTTGCTATAAAGATATAGTTTTTATTTCTGTTGTTAATTAAGCTTAGACATAGTAGTGAAATAGCTGATAGAAGCATACATTGTTAAAATGTCTGCTTGGATGGGATAACATCCAATGAACACAGCATGAGGACACTTGCTACAGATATGCCAACCATCAGCACTCGCTGTCTGAAGAAAGCATGGACCAAGGCTTAAAGTGGAAGCAATAAAGAGAAGGAGCCAAAACCACAGCCAAGAAACACGCATGCTCTAAAAAGGCGGACCCAAGGAGGGGCCATGAAAATAGTTCCTGGAATATGTAAACTAGTTTGGGGAAAAGTTTACTGCACATAATTGTTTATGAATATGTAACAGGCTGGGGCAATAGAAATGGTACATAAAGGGTGTTTCCAAAATAGCAGGTGTGCTCTTGGCTGCATGCTAAGACGCACTCGGCCTTGTCTCCTATTGTCCTCTGTTTAACTTCCTAAATTTTTACAGCAGAGTGAACAGTGTCTGTCATATGTAAGAAAATTATAACCAGAACTACCTGGTATTGCAGTACCAAACTGGAATTACCCCAGCACTGTGTCCAGTGTTCTGGTGCAGCGATTCCCAAAGGCTGTGATACAACCTTGCAAGAGAGTTGCCCCATTTCTCCTACCCCCACACCTGACAAAAAACCAAGAAGCCAAGAAGCTGTATTCTAGACTACCAGGCTCCAGCTCCTCAGAATTCACTTTTCTTTATATTCACAGATAGGCAATGCACAAAAGGAACAGCAGCTTGGGAGTACCATATACAAAATCACACAAACAAGCATCATAACAATTGGCTTTTCCCCAACTCCTTTCCACTTCAGATTCCTCTTATATTTAAGAATAAAAGAAAGAATGAGGGAAAACAATACTAACCCAGGGCAGAGCAGAGCTGTAAGCAAGACATTGGTCTTCCACTTCTCACCTCTGAATGCTGAGGAGAAAAAGTGAAAACAATTTCAAGGTCAAGACTTTTTCCAAGACCACGTGTTTTGCAGAATGGCAGCAAGAAGCATATATGCTGTCTGAGACACCAGCTCCAATTGGAGGTATATATTCAGCCCAGCAATTCTGAATTTAACACGTTGCATCACATTAAATAAATGCATGTACTTACTCTTGTACATTCTAGCAGACACATAACCAGCTGGAGTTCCCAGTAAGACCCACAACACAACTGCACAGGTCATCAGAGCACCACGGTTGGCAGGAGAAAGGAAACCAAGGCAAGCTAGGACTAAAGAAACAAAAAGATTCAGTTATTTGTGTACACATGTCAAAACATCCCTGTAACACAGATCACTGTGAAGGTTTATCCCTTTCACTATCACATATTTAAATGAAGGCTGAATGCATAAGCTCTTGTACAACCTCATCACATGAACATACCCCTAATGGCATTGTTTCATTCAAAAGCATTATTTCCACCTCATCTCTTAAGTAGACAATTTCTCATAGCCAAAAGGCTGAAAAATAAAATGCCACCATCCATCAAAAGCATTTTCTCTTGCCACCAATTTCTTTCTATATTACTACACTGATTGCACAGGAAACTATCACTGCTAAACAAGATACAGAGTTGTGATCAACACTGATAGACAAGCCTATCAAGAAAATTCTAGTAATCTTACAGTATCATGCAATAAATAGAAAAAAACAGCTCCCCTATGAAAGACCAAAATCTGAATTAAGCCTGGAGAACAAAATTTGAGAGATTCTTCTTTTGTACTAAGTATCAGTGTACTTTCCAATTCTACTGTACAGTAAGAAAAGGAATGTTCATAAACATTATAGATAACCAATAATAAAATACCATCTTGTGACAGGTTACATAATCACATGCACATATAGCTATTTATGGTAGGCTATCATCATCTCAACATTGTGTCAGTACTATTTCACTGGTGTGCACTCTCACTCGTATTTCTGTATGGCTGCAGTGTCATGTCAAACATATTAGACAGAAAGGGTTCCCAGAACATTAAAGCTTTGAAGCTGCATTACTGGACCCTTGGATAATTTACACCATGCAAAAGTGTGTTTTTTTTAAAAGAAACTTGTAAGAAGGAAGTTTGATTTCTGAATTCATGAAGAATCAGCATTAGCCCAGATATCACAAAGTTTTCAATGACAACGCTTACAACAGCATTATTAAAGCTATCTAATTACTGTTACAAAATTGCATTAATATTTTATGTTACTAAAGGAAGAACTTTATTTCCAAAAAAAAAAAGCTTCTATAATTTGTTTAATAATATTGCATCTTTCTTACTATTATTACACTACATACACATCACCTTAATGAAATTACTTACATAAAGTAATAAAGGTCATAATGAAAATTTGGGTTCCTTGGCCCAAAAAGACAGACAGCAACATTCCCTTCCTTGGAGGTCTAAACACATCTCCATGAACCAGCTTCCAGCCAAATTCCTCTTGGGCATCTTCCTGTATAAAATCAACAATGTCTTTAGCAGCAATACATAATGCAGTAGTGAATTAACACAAACAAGATGCAAAATACATATTTAAAGTTTGATTAGCTTCCAGTTAAGATCCAAAGCCAGACTAATTGCATTTGATTCATCACTCATTGATTTTATAACCCCCTAATGGTTCGGTGAAAAAGGCAAGATTTATCAACAAAATTCTCATCTCCTAAAGCAAGAAAAAGCAAATGTAATTAGTCAAACCATAGAACATCATTCTAGATTTAAACTAAAACAAAGCATTCTGTTTAGTTGTAACTTCAATCTAGTCCATGCATTTATTTTTTTCTGTTTTGATTTCAAAGTCCATTGGTCTCAGTGACAATACTGGAAAAGAACGAAACTGTCTCTGTACTCCAGAAGGAAGTTTGCTCCCTGGAATCACGAGGGACAAGTACCAACGCTCTGTCCCACTGCCAGAGGTGAATGGATGAAAGGGTGGAATGGGGAGGGGGAAGCCTCAGTCCAGGGGCTCTTAGCAACCACTGCTGAAAAACAGAACTTTTCAATAAAGTCACTCAAAACAGACACCTCCCCTCACAAAAAACAACCAAACAAAAAAACTAACGCACACAACCACAGATCACCAACCCCACAAGAAGATCCTCTACTCCTCATAAAGTTAAAAGCTACAGGTTCCATTCAGCGTAGGAATACTGAGTTCAGTTCAAAGGACTGCTTACCACTAGAACTAAAGCTTGCCAAAAAGAAGGGTAAGAAAGAAAGCAGACCACACTGGTGAATGACATAGAGCACCTTAAATTGCAACAGATGATGTAACTTTTCTTTTTCTGGAAGACTGTCTTTGCTTTCCCCATACTGATACCTCTTCTTGCTAGAAATGACTCTCAGAAGGCTGATATATGAATACAAAAATTGAAAACTATTAAACACAAGGTAACACTGATTAAAATACAAAACCACACCCCATACCTGATAGAAAACAATATCAGATATCTAGGTATAATTCCAACACATCAATGTTCTTCCAGCAAAGAAAGATTTGTTTGGTCAATGAAGCATAAATACAAAACTTCCTGTAAGTCTGAACTAGAACTAATTGTGATAATGATGAGAAAATTGTTGAGGTAAGACAGAAGAAAGGCTTTTCCCAGGTAGTCGTAAGTAAGGAATGAAAGAGTTGCAAAGGTTACCACCTGAAGCAAATCTGTTTCCAAAATAGTGAACACTAAGCAGGAACAAATGCTTAGTACTTCACTTCCTGACACAACACAGAAAATGTTTACAGATTTGTAACTCGTACAGAATCTTTGTCAACAACTCATCTGGGAAATGCACTCAAAAGACACCTTCTGGTTCTAATGTGAACTTTAAAACAAATAGCTACATGGCAATTATCTTCATTTAAGAAATAAAGGGAAACCACATCTGGCAGATTGAGACCCCTGATTTATCCTGTATAAGCCTATGTGCCACAGTTTGTCTCAAAGCTTTGTTTTTAATTAAGTTCTTTCATTACTGCCTAATTAGCTGTGAGAGTATTTTTCAGACTTCTCTTCAAAAAATTCAGCAGTATTTCATATTGCTAACCTTACAACATAATGATAAGAACTGTACAAGCAAACCAAGTAGTAAGCTATATTTTAGAGTTTCAAAAAATATTAGATCAAAATTATGCTGAACTTTTCAAAGGTGCAGTAATCCTCATCTTACCCATTAATTTAGCTTAGTTCTCAAAACATTCTAACAAAGATTTAAGTCCCCTCCATTCAAGCAATCATTATCAATGAGATTTTAGGGAAAAAAAAAAAGAGAGCTTTACCTCTCACTGGTGAAAACATACTGACATGCGTCATGCGTTCTCTTCAGTTCAGGAATCCTCTCTTAGTCAAAAGACTCTAAAAGCAATCTAATGATTTCTGAACACTTCATTAATGAATGTCTCACTAAATCCACATCACAAAAAGCCAGCTAGCATCAGCTGAAACATTAAATGCACATTCTAAGACCACAGTCACTGGCTGATGCATCGATCTCTTTTGAAGTACAATCACAAGCATCCCCTAAATGTGAGATACTAATTTGCTTCCCTGCATCTTCTCCAGTCCAGGTCCTCTTTTGCACGATTATTTCACACCTTTTTAAATAAGCTCCTTGAGCTGCAACAGAGCTTTAAGTCTCTCACACCTGGCAAGAAAATAAAAAACTGTGGCTTTCTGAAAGTCACACCTATTCCTGCTGTTACTCATAAAAACTAATCAAGCTTCTACAAGTCTTGCTCTTTATCACATTAAGAATGATCAACTATTAAAGACAACACAGTATAAAATATTGAACATAATTTAATTCAGAGATCAAACAGAAGCTTCACAAAAACTATCAGTTAAAGGATGTGAGAAAAATTATTTCACTTTAAATCACTGTATGGATTTACATTAACAAAAGATATTCAATATTAAAAACATAAAGAAAAAAAGAAGTATTTTCAGATGTTTTAGTTTCAATATGAAACATTTTTGTGCATTTTGAAGAATTTCTTTAACCAGACGGAGAGCAACAAAAGTGAAAATTCAAACCTTTGTTGCAGCTGACATTACTTCTCATCTTTGAGTTGCAGATACCACTTTTACCAAAGAGAAAAAGGCTGAGTCAAAATTACTCTCAGTCTACTGGTCAAGTCTTTTCAACTCACAATCAGTTGTATTCTCTTCCACTATAGAAACCTGCAGCTTTCCCATTTAAGGAGTACATATCTCAAAAGAACTCACAATAGGTTCAGTCAGATGGCAACAGGCTTCAGTCATCTCACGAATTTAACAAACTACATTCAGTTTAACACAGTGATTACCATAGGAATTGTATTTACAAATAAAATCAAATATCATTTACACATATACCAAGCAGCTCTAACACAGCTAGAGGTCAGAAGTTGTGTTGCACATGAACCACAAAATTACGACGTCCTAACTAAACAAAGTGATTCCACCACAGTTTCCAGCTGCAGGTAACATCAGTTTGAATCAGCCTATGTTAATCAGAATATCTCCAATAGCTGTTAACCCCCAGAGTTATTAGCATGTATCAAACTCATCATAGTTATATATCTCTCTAAACTGTACTCAAAACTAAGAAACAGACATCACTACGGACAGAAAAATGTGCTCATGTAAAAGCTGTAAATTTTACTCACTGAAGAGTCGATCTGGTTGTATCTTGCAATATCTTTATGAAGAGTCCTCAGAATGATCATAGCGACCATGCCAGATAAGAACAGAACAATTACGAGGGAATTCATTATACTGTAGATAAAGAAAAAGTCAAACTTTGAATCCAGTTATTCAGGTTTCTGGAGATGTACCAGTTCATACTACATGTACAGCTCAGATCTGAGGAAAAGCCTTAGATATTCAGACCTTTCAGTATTTTCCCATCCAGAGAAGATAAAAGTACACAACTTAGAAGTCTGTGACTTCTTAGGAGACAGAAGTGAGGAAAACAGTGTTTCATGATACCTTGCTAATTCTGAAGACAGTACATATTGCTGTTCTTTCTTTTCCTCCTTATATAGCTAAGAAGTAATTTCCCTGGTGAAACAGCCACAGTTCTTAAAGCAGACTGTCAAGTAGGTTTTATGTGTATCAACCAATGAAATCGATATTGTGCCATTTAATATTTTGTAGAGTACAATTTCTTTGGATTAGCCTTTTCAAGATTTACATTGCAAAACATTAGTACTTCAACACAAATTATATACATGCTTAGTATCATTCCCACGCTACGGAGGGAAATAAAATAAGCAAGAGCTTTTCACATACATCTTTTACTCATAAAAAAACCCCACCTTTTTACTGTAAGCAGCTGCTGGTACAAAGCATGCATTATATATATGTACCTCCCACTTGGCAGTCAAAGCCAGACAGTAACAGGAAGAACACTGCAGAGCTGCAATGACTCAAAACTTCTTCAGAACGGAGATGATAAAGTAAAAAAATGGAAGCTGCTTTCATTTTGGATACTGATGAGGCCTTCCTGATACTGATGATTCCTTTCACAAAATGCAGTAATACAATTGCTTCTAAGAGATGAAAACTTAATTCACATATGAAAACAAAAAGTTATCTTGGCTGAAAACCTACAGACTTTGTTCTATCTCCCTAAAAGTACAACTAAGAAATCTTTGTGCTCCCCTGCAAGGTTACCCACTGAATAAATGCTAATCTTACCTAAACCACTGGATGTTTGTATGCGGCATGGACTCCAAAATGTAGTCCCACCTGGAAGCCCACTTAATATTATTCTTTTCCTATAAGGAAATGAAACAGTAATTAATAGAAGCAAGTTCAAGTTTGTTGCAGTCTCCAAGAGGGAATAAGCATACCACATCCCTTCCCCAAACCTTCCAGTCAGCATTCATTTCTAAGATTGGTATCAACCCTGGATGTAAGACCTCTCTCTTGCATTAATTCCTCTCTAGAGACTCTAAAATAATATATTTTCATTGAAATCTCCGATCCACATCTTCTACCATTAAATTAGGCTTCACTAAGCCTCATCTATCCACGATTTGGGATGTAGCTGCCTGCAGATCCCAACTGCTGAAAAAGAATTATGCCATCACTGCAAGATTTTCCCAGCATAGCACACTGATCTTGAAATTTCAACTTTGTCAAACATACTCCAGAGAAAAATTCCAGGGGAAACTAGAAATACATTTTTCTCATCACTTTTAATGGATTTAGCCCAGGCTTCTTCGCTCTCTGCCATCGTGTTGGCTGATACCGACTATTTTCCACTCTGATTCCTGGCAGACAACTTTCGTTTCCAGATGTTCCTGTGATGGACCTTCGTATCTACAACTGAATAGTCTTTTTGACCCACAAGCCTTATCCTCCCCAGTTGTTCTCTTTGGATGTACATATATGTTGTCCTGCTACCAAATTCTATCACTGGCATGAAGTTCTGCTGAATTTCTTCATTTACTCACAGGGTGCTAAGTTTGTACAGCTGAGTACCAAACTGCTCTCATGCTTACATTTTTGTACACTTGTGTACTAAACATCAGAGGCATGATGATGTCTACTTTTCACACAGTGCTAAATACCTTGTCCATGTCAGTAAAGCAGACACCATAACTTTCTCATCAGAAGTCAGCTGCCATATTAGAAAGGACCATAAAACAGTTATATATTTTACTGCTTTATGTAGTCAGCCTTACTTAAACTGATGTTTTCCTATTTAAAAACACTTCTCACTGATAAACATTCCATTTTTAAGTTATTTTGAAATGACTAATAAAAAGTAAAACATGCGAAGTATTATTTCAAACCAAGGCTTATGGATGACAGAGAGAATAAGCAGTTTTGAAGTGCCACCTGCTGGAAGTATCCAAACCCACTGGATGTGAACCTTACCTGCTCCACGACAGGGAGAAAGAGCATGGGTACTCAAACACCTCACCCATTGCATGAGTAACCAGACAAATTTCACACTGAAGCCCTGAATCACAATTTACCTCAAGATTTACATACAAATGTTAATGAAAGAAGGCTCATTCATGTAAGAAAACCAGAGTTGAAAGAGGACTGGGTGTCTCAAGGGAAAAGTAACAGGCTACCAAGCCTTGCACCTCAAGGTCACTGGTTCAAATCAAATTCAATTTGGCAGGATGAAAGCTGTTGCCCTATCACGGCTGCTTCAGTTTTGTCTGTACAAAACAAGCTGGTGGTCTCAAGCCAAACCCTCTAAGACTGTGGTGTCTTACATCAGAAAAACAACTGCGCTTTCAGGATAGACTGGAACAGAGGTACCAAGATTTGAAGTACCTTGAATTAAATTATAGTCACAGCCACAGGAGGCTCACTTTCCATGCTGGGGTAAAGACCCAATTGCCAGACAGCAACTTCCTCCTAACTCATTACAGGCTGAATAAAGCATTAGTGTATCAGTCAACATTAGAGTATTAATTGTAAAAAATAAATGATCCCCTACTCAAGAAAAAGCCAGTGAACAAAATGAGACAAACCCTGCAACTTCATGAGATAAAGCTTTACAGACAACATTTAACAAAGAAAATGTCTCCAAATATAAACTGTTCTTTTAACCTAAGACTCTCAAACTTCAGAGATCAGCCTGACTGATATCTGAAAGCAGAGTTTACCTCAAGGAAGACAACTCTTCCAGTTATTAAATCTGCTACTTTTCTATTAGTAATAAAAACCAGGGGGGAAAAACGGGCTTCATTTCTATTTTCATAGTGTCACTTAAGTTACAGGAACAAAAAACCTGTTAAGATTTTCAGAAAAACACTTCACAAGACCATCCTTATGGAGTTCACACTGCTGTAATCCACTTACAGCTATTAGCAAATTATCCAATTGCTCTGATTTCATTCTTTTGTGGAATTACGTATTCATGTAACAGATTTAATACTTACTTCAAATGTCACAGAGTAGGTGTAAACCAAATTCAGTTTATTGGTGAATTCTCCAGGAATCTCCATAGGTGGGCCTTCACAGCTTAAGTTGTTCTCATCGGTATGCTTGTAGCTAACAGGGAAAAGAAGTTAAATAATTTTTTTTTAAACTTACATTTTCTTTTAAAAAATTTAGCATTGTGCTCCAACCACAAATACTCCCCATCAGGAGAGCTCCAAGGCTGAAGCAAAGCACCTGGTTAGAGAATGACAAAATTAAGGTTATGTGCAACCTACCTGCCCCCTTGTGGTCTATACTGCCAGGGAAAAGGCAAATTCTCATTTTCAGCCATTCAGGATGCTACTGATAAAGCATTTATGAAAAATGAATAAGACTGGTAGAATCTTCCTGGCACTCATGGAAGGAATAAACTTGCATAGCAAGTATAATTCACTAAAAACCACTGTACCTTTGCAAGAGAAAAACCAAGTATAATCAAGTCATGCTGTACCAAGCATGTCTGTATGACTTCAGAAACTGTAGTAGTTTAATTTATTAACTTACTTAACTTCCATAGAAAAGAGAGAAAAGTTTAGCTATAAAAAAAGATCTTCTTTGAAATTTTATAACTGGGCTGCAGTTTTCAAATATAGAAAAATATGAACTGTGTATGAACAGATTGACCAGAGGCCAAAGTAGTTGCTCCAGTGCTCTTCTGACCTCTGAGTTGTTGCACCTCCACTCTAGTCAACACAAAAACTAAGCAGCTACTGTTTGAGAAAATCAGTTAGCCTTCTTAGGAAATTAGCTGTTGTCATCTGCAGCTCTGAATAGCAGTGTTAATATGGTATTTCAACTATACCTTAGTATACAAACTTACACAGGAAAAAGTACACCTGTACCTTCATCCAAAGTATGTTTGGGAGACAGGTAACAGATCTGACATGGGAAAGTGTTACTTAGTGAAAGGATGTGTTTCTTAGCGTATCTGAAAACATGCACACCCAGATACAAATCAACCAAAACATGAAAAAGGCTCTGTTGTTTGAGTCAGGTTCTAGAAGTCTGCATAAGCAGTTTTTTCATCACAGGGGACTTCAGGAAACACTTTAAAAGCAAAGTTAAATCATATTTACAGTTGTGGAACTGTCCTTGTAAACAGCTCCAGATATTAACCAGCACACCAAAAGCTTTACCAGAAGTCAGAATAACAAGTTCCTCCGAATTCATTAACCCAAATAACATCTCTAAGGAACTGCTCTCTCTGGAATTGCTGTTAGGACTCCAGAGTACCACAACCTGATGCTTTAATGCACAATTACCTTTGTGGTCTCAGTCTTGCCATCACCAGTCTTGCACCAGGCCAGTTTTCATCCTTCCCGCTGTGGTACATGATTGTTATGTCAACGTGGTTGAAGAGGTAGAAAGTGTTCTTCTTGTTAAACTCTGACTACAAAACATCATCAGGAGACTGAGCAACTTCTCGAACAGGAGAGGGCGCAAGAAGTCAAGAACTTTAACATGAGACTGGTGCTGTATGAAGGCGCAACAAAGGGAAACACTTCAACATTAATATACCTGTATAAAAGATCACTTTCAGGAGTCTGGGGAACCTGAGGAGTAACTGAGTTGGAAAGCCACTGCAGACAGGGTAAACTGAACGTGCATGATAAACGCAAAACTTCAAAGTAGCATTGGACCTGCTGCATACAAATGAACTGACTGCATTGCACGCAAGCAGGTCAAATGGTAGAGCAGAGTCATGGAAAGCTCTCTCTTCACCAAGAGGAGTGCTGTCCCTCACCCAGGAAGGATAAAACTATCACTATTATTTGTAATTGTACTAGTTCACAATGGAACTCCCAGGATGACTGACATATTTCCAACTGTCAACATAATTTTCCCTGTCACAGCTATGTTTGTTATGCTTCAGCCATCTGGGAAAACCCTGACACATTTAACTTATAAACTGTGCTAGACATGACTTTTGCAACTAGAACAGAGAGCTCATTTCTAGGACTTCACTAGAAAGCTTCTATCTGATACTGATAAAAGAACATCTTGTACATGAACATGACATGAACAAAAAATGAATAGGTACTAGGATGGATACACATGAAATTTCAGAATAAAACATCAATTTTTAAGGCTTTTAAACACTCACACCATTATTTTATAGCTTTATAAAACATATATTAGTCAAAGATCTCTAGGAACATTTTGTTTGGACAACTGTATCAGTGAGTCACTGCACACACTAGCAGCACTCAGCTCTCTCAGTGCCCACAGTCTGAACATTATGCATGTTTACAAACATATCTGTTCTTCCTCAAGAAAAGAAAGTTCGAAAGTAAAACCACAAATGAAACCACCCTATACTAACAAAAAAAGTTTCACCACTTACATTTATAACACAAGCATCTTTAACTCTACCATCTGGAGTAACAAAACATCCTATTGGAAATCCTGGATTACAGTATTTTTGTCCATCTTCCACATCATAACACCACGTTACAGGCATATTATCGATAATCCTAGACAGAAATCATCAAAAAACATGTCCTCAGAAAGGGGGCACCTCACTTCACAGTGACATTTCACATTCATGTAATGCACACATTTTTCAGTAGTGCCTACAAGATGCACAGTAGAGACAACTATCACACAAAAGAAAGAAACCAACCACTTAAAACATAGATAACAAATGTCCAAAAGCAGAAAATAAACCCAACCTCAAGCATATGTCTTGGCCTACCAGTGATGCTGATAATTCAATTGCATTCCTTTCTTCAAAAAAGATAGTTTGCTTTTATCAGCACTGTTTCCTGGGTCATATGATCTTGTACAAACCTTCTTGCACCTTTCTTGCTTTTTGAAAGTGAACTGTTAAAAAAGGCAAACAGAAAAAGTCACTTCAATTTTGCTTCAAAGATGTTTTAGCATTTTGGGTTTTTCAGGTAATGTAGGGAGGCTTTTTTTAGCTACTTTAGCTCCTTATTTTAAGTTTCTGAAGGATGAACCCTGAGGACTGAAAATTGAAAATTAGTAGAAAAGCTATTGCTTTTTCTTTTACCAGTTTGTTTTATTTTGATAATTTCATCATCTGCTAAAACAGACTATCACTACACTGTTCTTGAATGTTTAATGTTAACTTTAGCTGGTTTTCCCCATGACAACCAATTTAGATAAGGCTGCCAAAAGCACAAGTTGCACAACATCTAAGCTTCAAACACATACAACACCTAACACAAACATGCTCAAATTTCCATCTCCAACTTCTAACCCGGTTAATATTTACCTGTTAGTGAGCTTAAAGCACGACTGAAAATTCTAATATTATCAAGGCCCAAATGCTAATCAGGAACAGCACTTTCTAATTACTGTTGTATACAGCCATTTCAAACAATTGTTATAACACAATGTATTCAATACATATCCAGTCCAAATGACCCATCATGCTACATATTTAAAAGCTTCTTGTGACTACTAGTCATAAGACTTAAAATTACATTAGCTCAGAGAATTAAGGAGATTTCTAAGGGCAGCTCATATAAGGGAGGGGGCATCACCTACCTAACAGACTAATGAAAACATGTGATCAGGTTCCTTATAACTGAGCAGTAGCAGACTCAGAAACTGCTGCCTCTTTTTCTCACAGGGATTTGGTTTATCTAACAACCATCACACACACACACATAGCGCAGTCTTCAGCTTCACTGGCAAATCCAAGTCTGGAAAATGCATTTGAACACCATGCAGCTCTCAAACAGCAAGAGCCACTGTTTGACCACAGCTCTCTTGCTGCTAATAACTGTCCCAAGTTGATGGCACAGCCTTTTAGATATGCTACATTTGGTCATTGCTAATGGAGGGCATGATACAGAAAAATACCACAAAAAAATAAAAAATACCAATCCACAAAATATTTCCATACATTTATTTTACAGAAGGTTCCAAGTGATATGCATCAACACTGAAAAATTTGGTTTCAGACAACAGATGATAAGTACGTACAAGCAGAGAAAAGCTGCAAGTGAGCCATAATCTAATTTCCCCTTCCCACTCTGGAAGCTGCCCCATACTACAACCAAGTATCCGAAACAGTTCCTGAACTATCACTTTATAGTCTCCAATGTTACATTTAATAAACCAATTATTGCACATCCCCTAGCACACCTTACATCCAACTATTAAATAACTACATAAGACATAGTTTCTGGACTTCTCTACCACAGAGTAACAGGCAAGAAGGGTGATCACTGGCTCAGTTTCCAAAGTGTAATTAAGCAATCTAAGATGCCTTTGGGCTGGGAGGAGTTTTACTGGGTTCGATTACACAAACTCCATAGTGGTTGTATTAAAAAATATAAACAAAAATAATCACCCAGTCTTCAAATCTTCAGCTATGTCTACAGATTACAGCCATCAGAGCAACGGCTATCAAATTTAAACAGGATCTACTTCATGGGATAAAATAACCTTATATGGAGACGATGCTATTCTCTCCCCAAACAGCACTTGTCCAAGATTTTCTGATGGTCTTTTCTCTTCCTTATCTTGACAGAAGTCAAAACTGGAAAAAAGTAACAAAGGTTCTCTCTTACTTTTAACTGACATGTAACTGTAAATACCAGCCTAAAACAAATTCTTAAATTATGTCCTTAACATAGTAGTTTTCATGATTTTTTTAACAGTTTAGCTACTGGTAGTTAAAAATCTGAGAGCCTTTGCAAAGAAAGCTGGCATCTAATTTAATTTTAATTTTAATCAATTTCAACCAATACATATTCCAGCATATCTTTAACAAAATGCACAATAGTTAGTTCACCCACTCTTTTCAAATGGCAATTTAAACAAACAATAGTATGTTTCATTTTGTGGGAAAAAAAGGCACTGTGCTACAGTCTTTTCATTTCTCCTGCAAAAAGTTTCTGAAAAACTACACTCCTTTCTTAAAGGAATATTTACAAATAGCATTTAACATGAAACACTTTTCAAAGAAGGAAAGTGCTTTTAGTCTTACAGTGCCACCCAGTCAAACACCATTCACCAATTCTTTTCAGCTACATACAGCCTGAAACTGCTGAATATGGGAGAGTGTAACCATTCTGGCTTTTCATCAAACACAGGTAGCAGAAGGTTACGTTAAAAAAACCCAACATAACAACAAACAAACCCATATTTATCTTTGGTACATAAGTACTTTTCCTCAATCAATGGTCCTAAATTCACCGGCTTCCATAAAGTTTAACGGAAATAGAGACGGGGGATTTCTTAGTTAGTCTTTGGTCTTGCTTCTACTGCTGCACTGCCCAGGGAAAGAACTAAAACATTTTCAAGTTTTCTTTTCTGTGCCCAACAGCAAGACTGCAAATCATATTGTTTATTATTGCTTTGTAGACATGAATATCTGCAAAAGCAGATAGAAGTTTTCATATAAAAGAATCAAAATTAAATAAAACCAAAACCAACAAACCAAAACAAAGAATTAGCTACAGAGCTTTGGCAAAAAAAATGGAAAGTTAACAGTGACTGGTCTCTGAGTTTCTTTCAATAATCAGGGAAAAAAATGGAACTCAAAGCATCTGATGTCCTAGATTTGCCTAAGAGAAAGAACTTTCAAATATGTCAAAAAATCAATACAAAATCTTGTGCTCAGCTCAAAAAAATGCAACCATAAGAAACCCTGCAGCCTTTTTTTTTAACAATAACCGAGGACAGTCAGGTGGCACAGGTGTAGCCTAGGTGTGGCCTTCATCCTTCCCACCCTCTTGTACTTCATTCCTGCCGCTGAGCACCGGATTCACTCTTCCATCCCTGCAGCCAAAATACTGACACTCTTACAGTAACAGAAAAGTGTCTTTCCAAACACTTCTGGAAAACTGTTGGGATGTACTTACGCATCATATTCGTATGGCAGAACTGATTCAACAGAGTCTAGCCGGTTCACAAAGAGCTCAATTAGTGACTGAAACAGGAATGGAGGAGAAAAAGTATCAAAATACGGACTTTCAGAAACAAACGTGCGGCTCGTACGAAACGCGTGGCTAACTAGCAAATGCTGCTACCCCATGGCGGAGTTACCCTTGGCTGCTGACAGGCCCTGGCCACGCAAGGAACAAGAAGCTAAGGGTCCTCCCAGCGCTGGCTGGAAAGTTCAGCGGGAAAAGGGAATACCGGCTAGGGGTGTCTGTCTTCACGGAGCAAAGGCTGCCGCCCGCGGGAGGACACGCACGAGCAGCGGGATTGGGAATACCCCGCGGACCGCCCTCGCCACGGGAGCCCCGCGCGGGGCAGAGCGTGGGGACGGCCCGCGTCGGGCCCGCCCGTGCGGGCTCTCACCTTGCAGCTCTCGGTCTCCTCGCTCTCCTCACAGAAGCTGACAGGCGCCAATCCGGGAAGGTAGAAGGCGGCGCCGAGAGGCGCCACCAGCAAAACTGCGGCAGCCAGCAGCCTCATCTTGCAGCCTGGACGGGCAAAGGCACCATGAGGCGCAGCTACAGCCCCGACCGCCCCGGGCAGCGCCTTGCGGAGGCGGCCCCGGCACAGTCGGAGGCGGGGGCGGTCGCGTCACGGCCGGGTCGGGGCCACAGCGGCTGCGCGGTGAAGGGAGGAAAGCGCCGGGCGCCATCTTGGGGAAGGGCAGTCTTGGGGAAGAGCCGGAGGCAACTGGACAAGGGGGAATGGCTTCCCAGTGCCAGAGGGCGGGTTAGATGGGATATTGGGGAGAAATTCTTCCCTGGGAGGGTGGGTGTGCGGCCCTGGTGCAGGTTGCATAGAGAAGCTGTGGATGCCTTATCACTGGAAGTGTTGAAGGCCAGATTGAACGGGGCTTGGAGCATCCTGGTCTAGGGGAAGGTGTCCCTGCCCATGGTGAGCGGGGTGGGGGTAGTGAAATCAGGTGATCTTGAACGTCCCTTCCAACCCAAAGCATTCTAGGATTCTATGATACCAGAATCTCTTTTCAGGTTTTAGCCCCCATCAAAAAGCACGGAATCAATTAGGTTGGAAAATACCTCTGAGATTGAGTTTAACACAGCACCGAACACCACCATGTCAACCAGACCACGGCACTGGCTGCTATGTCCAATCTTTCCTTAAACAACCCCAGGGACAGTGATTCCACCACCTCCCTGGGCTGCCCATTCCAATGTCTAAGTATCCTTTTCGTGAAGAAATCCCTGCTAATGTCCAACCTAAACCTCCCTATGCAGGACTCGAGTCTATGTCCTCTCATCCTGTCACTGGTTACCTGAGAACAGTCAGACCTTCTTCACCTGGCTACATCCTCCTTTCAGGGAGCTGTAGAGAGTGAGTGAGAAAGGCTTAAGTCAGATATTACCAGCTTAGAAATAAGGGGTGGAAATCCAAGTTTTCATATAGCAATCTGAAAGAATTCTATTTGGTGGGTTTTTTTATGTAGCCTGTGATGTTTGCAGCCACAACATGGCCTCTTGGTACAACATAGTCACAGTGGTGCCACAAACATGATGCCAGGCTCCAGGGTCAGCTGTTCAGGTAGCGATGGTAGGAGCAGTGCTCTGGGACAGCTGCAAAACCTGTCTGAAGAGCACGTGATGGCTGTAAGCTCTGTGCTACCATGGCAAGATGGGTACTCACAGCTTTTTGAGACATTGTGCTGAAGGCATTGCTGTCAATACTGAGTAGCAAACACCTTAATCTTTCTGTATTTCCCATTTTGGCAAGCTGTTGCCACTCTTGTTTCTGGACAGTGACATTACATTTGTATTGCCCTGCAAAACATCCATGTCCAATAATTTTAACCAATTCATCAATCTGTAGTGAATTGCCCTTACCATAGAACAGCAACAGGCAAGAGGAAAAAGAAGAAGAGGGGGCACGGGAATTCTCATGTCTTTTCAGATGAGCCTGGAAATTTGAGTTGTCATTTCAGGCAGCTCCAGCTATGTTTTAGGGACCTGTGATCCACCTTGTATTGCTAAACTGAAAGGAGCCAAATGAGGTCCCAAATAGGTGATTAGAGAAAAGCACATTAAGGAGTTCCAGTTTAGAAATGGTTGACAAAGTCCGTGCCAGAAACCATTATTTTATGCTGTTCTCATCTACTCTAGTCTGAGTTTTACACAGGAAAATTCCTGAATTTCTATAAACACCTATCAACTGACAGTGCCAAGAAAATTGCTCCTTGTTATAAAACTATTAAACTGATTTTTCAGTTACTGGTTTTTGATTGCATATCTAAAGTGAATTACATTCCCTTTTTTATTAATTCTGAATGAATCTTTTGTGATCAGATTATTTATGTATTTGTTAGTCCCCATCCCTCAGCTCTCCTAAACCCTTTATCCAGTTTAAAACCAAAGCATGATGAACTTGGTATACGGCCAATATGTTTGATGAAAATATGCAGCATGGTACAGGGGAGATCCAAAACACTTTGCATGAACAAGTTTGCAGTGTAAATTCAATAACATTGTTAAACATCCAGGGATTTATTTAAGAGAGGGACATTTTAGTTGAAAGCTATCACAAAAATTCATAAAATCCTCATGGAATGTCGTCTACTTCTCCCATCTACTAAGCTCAGTTTTAGGGTTATCAGTGAAAAGGCAAAAAGAGATCAGCTTATATGTATGTGGGTTTGTAAGTAACATACTTAATTGCATTTCTTCTACTCTCAAAAATATGATAATGCAAGGGTGAGTATGTCTATGCCAGTTAGGGAGTAATTGTCCTCTGTGTAAAGGTTGGTGAAGTTTTCCTGGTCCCTGTTTCCCCAGCTGTCCCATCCAAGTCTGTTTCATATTCCATAGGGTCCAGTATAGGACCTCTTATTACCACCTAATTTCCTATCAGAAAATTCAAAGTTGAAAGGTCATCTACAAAAGAAAACATCATAGCTTTTCAGCCTTGAACTTATTACTGAAGAGGAATTTGTTTCAATTCTGCAGTTTGTTCCCTGATGATTTCTGTAGTTTTTCTTCAAAGATTCAAAATTACAGGGGAAAAAAAAAGACAAGAGGAGAGAATTAGAAGAATTAAAGAATTATATATCCTTTAATCCTCTAGGAAAAGATCTGACTGAATTTGGAGCAAGACCATACATACACTGTGTAGTGAGAGACTGTAAAATACTGTTCCAGTTTGCAATGAAGATGCAACTAAGTTTTGATGGGAAGCCTCACGAAGATACCTTTTAGAACAATGGACGGAAGAATTTGTAGAACAATGGGTGGCCCTGATACAATTACAGCATTTATGTTCGAATGCTCTTTTAAATGTCATTATGTTCATGCTAATCCCGCCTAACTACATGTTCAGTACGTGTTAACAAAATGTTACTAAAATGAAACCTGGAGTTATCAATTAAATATTTTACTCTTTTAATCAGAGGAGACAGAAAAAGAGGCTTTTGTTTGCATTTGCTTTTTTCCAGTTGTGTGGCAGTCAATACATCCACCATGGGTCAGAGAAGCACAGAGACCCCACCTTGAGGGAGGCCATTTTTAGCATATTTCTTACAGGACTAACAATTTGCTCTAGTTTTCACTATCCATCCCAGGGAGGCTCTGAAGTTTAAATTCTTTTGTATCGAAACTAGAATTTGAAGCTTTTTTTCATATGATAATTGGATGAGTATCTGGTAATGTCATTCTTTGGCAACTGCATTGATATCACAGGCAGTGCTGTCCCACCTCCTTACAAAGGTCATCTTTCCCTTTTCCCCTTCACTGTAACAGCATCCAGAAACTCCGAGCATCCACACTGGTGAGGTGATATCTTCAAGTACATACTGGAGTTTAGAGTAGTGTTTGAGAGCTGTCCTCCTTTGTGTTCTTCACTCATCTATGAGCTGCTCTGAGGCAATGTTGCCTTCCGCTTCCCATAGCACAAACAACAGCTGAATATCAGTATCTGACAGACTGAAAAACTGAAGATGAGGAGAGTCTGATGTTCTCTTACCAGAATGTAGCAATTATGCAGCTGTACAACTGTAACAGCACTGGGCAGTGCCCTTAGAGTGCATAGACTCTGTGGCATCTCTTGGAAGTGAAGGTCTGGAGAACTGCAAGCAAGAACTGCAAGGGAGAACTTAAAAGACTGTATGGTGGTTAGACGGGGTGGCACTAAGAAAATAGGCTTTGATAACTGATTGATATAAATTTAGATAATCTACAGGTTCAAATAATGCAAGTTTAACCAATTTTTGCGTGAGCAGAATTCCTAAGTTTTCCGCTATCAGGTTTAGCCAGTCAAAGAAAATCACAATTGAACTTTGAGTACAAATAATTAACATATCGAGTTAGTTGAACAAAAATGGCAAAACTTTGTGGCATCAACAACACATTTAATTTTAAACCACACTTGTTTTGGTTTGCTGTTATTCTCCAAGGAAGGCATGTGCATGGCAGCACATGTACTAATCGAACGAATTAAAAATGCCTTTAAGGCTGCTTTAGCGAACTGGGTTAAGCTCCTGCACAAACTCCAAAGTTAAACTGATACTACTGTGATTTTCCTTCCAAAGAAGTGATAGATCTGTTGCTTCACAAAATCAGTTAGCATTGGAAGGGACCTCTGGGAGATCATCCAGTCCAGTCCCCCTAACAAGGCAGGGTCATCTGGAGCGGGTGACACAGTAATGTCTCCAGGGAGGGAGACTCCATGACCTCACTGCGCAGCTGTTCCAGGCTTGTGCTACCCTCAGTGCAAAGTTCTTTCTCATGCTGAGGTAGAACTTCTAGTATTTTAGTTTATGACCATTGCTCCTGGTCCTGTCACTGGGCACCAATGAAAAGACTCTGACACCATTACCTTGGCACCTGGCTTTGGGATATTTATATGGATTTGTGAGATCCCCTCTCATTCTTCTCTTCCCTAGACTGAGCAGCCCCAGCTTCCATATCTTTCCTCGTAAGAGAGATGCTCCAGACATCTAATCATCTTTGGGATGATTACTATGTCCAGCAGCTACTTTCTCGTGCTGAGGAATCCAGAACTGGACACAGCACTACACATGGGGCCTCAATCCTTCGAGACGAGGCGCAGCCTCACAGCAAACGAGGCGCAGCAAACAAAGCTGTACCCCGCCTCTCCCACAGCCCACTCCCGCAGCTTTCCCGCCGCTCGCGGTCCCCGGGCCGCTCCCCGTTTCTGGCGGGACAGGACTCTCCGGCCCCGGTGTCCCTCCCCGTTTCTGGCGGGACAGGACTCTCCGGCCCCGGTGTCCCTCCCCGTTCCTGGCGGGACAGGACTCTCCGGCCCCGGTGTCCCTCCCCGTTCCTGGCGGGACAGGACTCTCCGGCCCCGGTGTCCCCCGGCCGCGGCGAGAGCTTCGCGGGCGCCCCCTACCGGGCCCGGCGCTGCCGCCGCCGCCGCATCCG